>JBBMKA010068018.1:0-48159 GCA_037833695.1 Sechiopsis laciniata | reverse complement strand
TATATATATATAGTTTTTGGAACTATGTGTGAGAATGAATTTCTCATCAAGTCAATTTTGGAATGTAGACAAATGTATGTGTGAGAATACGGGTAATGGCTACAAAGAAAATTATATCTAATCAAGAATAACATCGCTATATATTTTGAGATAATGTGGTATACATAGTGCATATTTTATCTTCATAATTGGCTACACATTCTTGAAGCTTTCTCTCTTACTCTGCACATAAAATTGAGGCAAGAAAATCAAATGTTGTAGGAAGGATATCAATATAATTTTTGTTTGAATTTGATTTGATATCAATATATAGTTAACCATACATCATATACACATTTCAAAAAAACATAAATGGAAAGAAAAGGAAATCATGCATGTTAATAACTTGAATTTATGTCCGGGTGGATTCATTGTTTGATAGTAATTCAGGTCACAAGTTTGATCCTGAAAATCGATATTTAACTTTTATTTACTTGAGAACAGTAGTATTATCTATGTGGAGTTTGTGATTCCTCTTAATCTATAAATTATAAATTAAGAGATCTAAACAAGAAAATATTTTACAATATCGATACTAAATAGCTAAATCTCCATTGGAAAATCATTTTATTTTTTATTTTTGAAGATATTAAGCCTATAACAGTAGTGTCACCTATGATTTTTTTTTTTTTTTTTTTTTTTTTTTTTTTTTTTTTTTTTTTTTTTTTTTTTTTTGTGTTATTCATTTGTTGTATATTATATAAAATCAAGAATTCAAATACTTTTTTAAGAGATTAAAAACTATGGTAGAAAAAATGAGAGGATATTTTTAAATAGAAAGGCTCGTTAAAAACAATTTGCATGTCCTAAAAAGTAAAAAAATATTAAACATCTCGCTGCAACTTATCAGTTATTGTTGAACTAAACCAGAAAAATTAGTCTAACAACCCAAAAAATTAAAGATGATTTTTAGTTTTTAGTTTTATTAAATTTGCTTATTTTTCACGTTTGTTATCTCTTTCACATATATTTAGATTTTTAACTAAATTAAAAATAATGACAACTTCAATTTCTAATTTAATATTTAATATTTGAAATTTAAATTTATTTTTTTAAAACAAAAATAAAAAATAGATAAAAGAAGAAAAAAAACTCTTGAATGAAGAAGTGTATTGTCGTCAAAGTGAACATTCGTGTGTACCAATTGTATCAGTCATTACAAAATTTGTGTACTGAGTCCTTCAACTTCTTGTACTTAAAAGATAAGATTATGTATACAAACTTTTTTTAAACTTTTATCACCAATAACAAGTTAGGATAGCTAGCAAGATGTATAACTAATAATCTAAGACGCTATGTACTCGAATCTTTTTAATACAAACAAAAGTTAAATGGTTGTATCGTCTCAATACTCGTTTGAGTTTTACGGATTATGAAACCATGAACCTCATTAATTGTGTCATAATATATTTAAATTATGAAAAATATATGTTTGTATTTGATAGAAAAAAATGAAATGGAAAGATAAATGAGTAGTTAAATAAGAGTTATTGTTGAACTTGTTCAAAAAAAAAAAAAAAAAAAAGAGTTATTGTTGAACACAAAATCTACCAACATATCAGATAGTATGACCTTTCATCTCAAAATTAAATTAATTGATAATCGAAGAAATAATCCATCTATCTTATAAATGATAGGAGATTTTATTACATTTTCAACGACAACTTAAGAGTATACCTTGGAGATCTTTTCCTATGCTAATGAGGCCGTTATTTGGGGACCTTATGCGCGATGAACGCGAAGATCAACCAGAAGATCAAGTAAACGTTGAAGATGATCATCTGAAAATATGGTGCATAAGGAATTGCAGTGGCTATGAACATCGATGTCACAGCCAAAAAACCACCCACACAGTACAAAATCTGCGAGGCTTTTTTGCAAATAGATTTGGTCAGTTTTCCAAAAGCCAAACAACTAAAACACAGCAACATAGCAAGAGAAAGAAAGTTAAAAGCCTGTGGAAGTTTTTTTTCTGTTTGAATGGAAACTGTAGCTATGGCTATAGCCGACGTCAAGCAGAATGATACTAACATCGTCTTCCAGTCCGCCACCGTCTCCGCCACCATAGCCACTAACACCTCCGATTTTTCGGTGGCGCCGCTTTCGGGTTCATTCTCTAATTCCCAAGACCAACATGTCTTTGTTAGCTTTCTCATGCAACTTCCAACCCAATGCATGGCTTTCTTTTTGAAAAGAAATATTAAGGAAATACTTTATTTCTTAGCTCTCCTCTCTCTAGTTGTGTAAAAATTACTGCTTCTCAACGAGTCCTATTTATAGAGTCATGACCTGATTTATACGTACTAAGTGTTATTCATGTTTTTTTAGGACACTCAACCATAAATCTCTTGTTTATTAATACATTCGAGAGACTTGAATGACAAATTTTTGTTGTTAATATATTCATTATGCCAAAGTGTTATTCAATATATACTACTATTTCAACTCGACTTATATTAAAAAAATGTAACTTGCTAATATAATGTATGTTACATGTTTTGTAGTGATCGATTACTCACTTAGAACTAATTTATGGTTTGTCACTAAATTAAAATTTTGTTTATTAGTAATCATTCAAGTTCAATCTCTATTGTACCAAAAAAAAAATCTCATGTGTTTCGTGGTAATTAAATGTGTAGTAGAACCAAATGATTGTTCGGTAGAATTAGTGGATCTGCGTGCAAACTTGCTTGAACACTCACTTAAAAAAAAGGTAAAAATACTTTTGATTGATCATAAATTTGTAGAAATGTTTTTATTTGGATGCAAGGGTTTAAAAAAGAAAATTCAATGACCAAATATTACAAAAATCAAAGTTTCGTAAACTTGTGTTATCGTGGACGTAGAATTTGTCATATTTGTATAAAAAAATTTGTAAAAAATTAGTTTTAATCATCATAAAATAAACACAATAACTTTTTCAGTTTCTTAATATATTTTTTTACTACTAAACTAGGAAGTGGTTTGTTGTTTAAATACAATATTTGTATTTCCAAATAGGGATATATATATATATATATATATATATATATATGTATATATATGTATGTATGTATATATTATTTGTAGTTTAAATATATTATTCATGTGGTTCTCAAAAATAAAAAGAAAAAAAGCTATCGCGCACCAAATTTGGTTGTTTAAATATTAATTAATTTATCGCTTTAAAGAAACATCACATCACACAATTCTTTTTTAAATATAATGTTTCTTTGTTTTTTTCTGTTTTTTTTTTGTTTTGTTTTGTTTTTTTTTTCTTTTGTGATTACATTGGATTGAAGATAGGAGGATTTGAAGACATGACCTTTTGGTCGTTGAGTGTACACTAATACCGTTGAGTTATGCTTTTTTTTTGCTTATATTTCTTTGTTCTAACAAAACATCGCAAGTCTATAGATACGTTGGAATAAAATTTAGGTTAAAATGCAATTTTGGCCCCTTGACTATTCGGTTTGTTTCATTTTAGTCCATAGATTTATAAATGTTCAATTTTAGTCTCTTAACTATGAGATTTGTTCAACTTTAATTATTAAACTTTTAAATGTCCAAATTTAGTCTCTCAACTTACAAAAAAGTTCAAAAATAGTCCCTAGCTCTAACAAAATATTAACTTTCCATATTATGCAATTTGAATCATCAATTGTTCTTAGCATTTCAGCTAGTTGAATCATCTATTGTTCTTAGCATTTCATGGGTTAGGCCTAGGGACGTATGTAATTTGGTGAATCACATATTATGCAATTGGAGTTAGTTTATCAATCATGATTGAGTTTGGGTTAGGGTTTGGTTAGCCTTAACATCTTTGTGTCATTGTAGTGTCATGTATAAGACAAATTTGGGTGGGTGAGAGCTTTGAGAGAAATTCCACCACCATTGTATCCCTTTTTGAATGAGAAGTATATCTAAAAAATTAGGAATAATAGACGTATGACAAATTCTCGAATCACCATAATTACTGTGTTGTTTCTTCTCCAACTCTTCCTCCTCTATTTTCACTATTTATTCATTTAGAACTATGATTTTGGATCAATTTGGAGCAAATTTATTCAACAGTTAGAGTTCTTAAGTTAAACTATTTATCTCACAGAAATGAATGAGTTGTGAATAAATAAGTCTAAACAATCACAAATATATCAAAAAGAAAAAAGAAGTAATAACTTGAAAAGATTTCTTTCACATCAATCAACTTTAGGATGAGTGGGATGTGAAAGTGGATCAGCACATTTCTTCAAAACCCACATTAAATTAGAAAGTAAGATTAGAAAGAACCTTAGATCAACTCCACATTATTCTTCAAGAAACCACATAGCATATGCAAAATCTTATCCTAATAAAAGTGGATCAGCACATTTAGCCCTACACCTGCAGTATTGAAGGTGGGGGAAACTTGAAAGTGCATGAAGAGAAGAACAGACAGAGAAAAAAAAAAAGTTTACAATAATATTTCTTTTTATTAATACTATATTTTTTCTACAAATTTAAAGTGTAAACTTTTTTGTTGGATATTTTAATTATAACATTTTTTTAAAAAAAACATTTCAGTTATAATAGAATTTTGGGTTTTCTTTTTCTTTTCATATTTCAATTCTGTTATTTATCGATTGAAGATTATTTTGTAGATTAATTGAATGTTGTTTGTGATATTCATTGAAAACTATATATGCATTGATTAAAAATTATTTATTGTAGTAATTAAAACTATTGAGTGCATGAATTTTTTTTTTCATCTTTTTACTAAGTTTGCTATACATAAATTTTTTCTAATATGTTGTTATTCAATATAATTTTGGAAAATTGTGTTAGATAGTCCAATTTCACAAAATAATTGTAGAACTAAGAAAATTTAAAAATATTTGTATCCATAATAAAAAATACGGTATTATTAATATTCATTATACAATATTATTTTATTATTAATACAATATTAATATATTATTATGTATTATTAATACAATATTATATGTTATTAGTATAGTATTGAGTATTAATATAATATTAATAATACCGTATAATTATCAATACCTATGACTATAATTACTATTTTTTTTACCTCATATTGTAAATACTTTTTAACCATTTTTAAAAAAAACTCTATAGTTTTTTTGGTTTTTTTTTTATTACATATGAAAAAGGGTTTTGTATGACCATTTAATATTCTAAATAATTTATAATTTATTGCATTTTGAGCTGAACGAAATTCCTTGGTGGAAGTTAGAATCTCGATCTTTATACGAAGATGTTATATTTATGCTATTATATATATTATAATAATAATTTATTGGAAGCTTAATGGCTTACAAGGGTGTGGAAATTTTTGAAAGGGTCATACTAAAAAGAATTGGAAAGGCTTACAAGCGTGTGGAAAATTTTAAAAGGTTATACTAAAAAAAAGAAAAAGTTTGATTCCTAGGCAGACAAGACCACTACAGCCAATTAGATTATATAACTATATTTTTTGTAAAGTACAAAAAAAGTGACTTCTTGGAGATTGTCACACTACAAGACAAGCAGCTTTCCTCAATTTCTTGAAGATTTACCATAGCGAGAGAGTGGGAAGAAAAGGACAACAAACCCTATCCCCATTATGTTTAAGACAATTAATTATTTATTTATATAAAAAAATATTCTATAGGTTAATTCAAAGTTTTAGGAAAATGGTAGAAAATGGTTAGATTTTGAGAAATAATGGGAAGTGAGGCTACTTGTAGTTTGTATGAGAGTTTAAATTCATGCTAAAAAAAAAAAAAAAAAAATAGAAGGGAGAGATAAATATTTTCTACCTAAACTAGCCTTTAGTGATTTTCGAATTAATTGTTTAACAAAATAAAAAAAAAAAAAAATCATGCATTCTCCTAAATTTAAGCCTAATTAACCAACTATTGTATTTTGTAATATTGCAAAAATAAAATATTAATAATAGTTATTTAGGAAGAAATTTTTAAGATTATAGGGAGATGGCTAAACCGTTTGCATAACACCAAAAAAAATTTGAAAATTGCGTTCGATCACAGGCACCAACAAACAAATTTTTCCAAAAAAGCCCCCACCCCATCCAGGTAAAAATCTTGATCTTTCCAATTTGCACCCTTATTATAATATAATAAGATTAGAGGGAGATGACTAAACCATTCGCATAATACCAAAAAAGATTTGGAAATTACGTTCGATCATAGGGGCCGACAAACAAATTTTTCCAAAAAACCCTCCACCCTATCCAAGTAAAAATCTTGATCTTTCCAATTTGCACCCTTATTATAATATAATATGCACAGAATATGCGCTCTTATTATAATTTGATATGTAATGTGTCAACCGTGTCTAACTTATGCAAAAACTAAATACATTTTTCCAGAAAAGCTCTCACCCACATATGTGCCCTTATTATAATATGATATGTACATAATATGTGTCAAGAGCTAGTAGATCATTCTAAAAAAAATTAATCGTCGTAGCCATCTCCATTGAAAAAATATTAAAGGAAACATAATCCTATAGTGTTTCGATTATGTATACAATATGTGCCAACCGTGTTTAAAATATGCACAAACTAAAAAAAAAAAAATCGAGGAAACAACATTATTCACAGAATATATACATAAGCAATAGTAACCAACATATGCACCTTTATTATAATATGTTATGCACAGAATATGTGCCAACAATGTCTAACTTATGCAAAAACAAAAAATAAAAAAATAAAAAAAAAATCAAGAAAACAACGTTATTCACAAAATATATACAAGTGACAACAATAATATGTTATGCATAGAATATGCGCCATTACTTTAATGCGTGCAACAAAAGTCTAACATATGGAACAAAAATTAAAACAAAAAAATAAAATTCCAATAAAATAGGAATTCGATTTTAGACGTTAATATTTTTAAATAGCAGAGTCATTCGAGAGATTTGGAAGCTTACACGGGATAAAATGTCAGAGTACCCAAAGGGATTTGAAAAGCTTTCACCGGAAACATTTACATCTTCAGGAACGTGGCGCCAATGTCAGTCCCTTTCGGGTGTCTAGAATTGGAGCCCAACGAAATGCATGCATTTCTCCTGCGGATGGATTTTTCAACGTGGGGCTATCATCGATCACAAATGCATGGGTGGAGTGTTTTCGCGGGGTTGTTCAACGGGAGAAAGAATCAAAAGGAACTCTTCTTCAAAAATGAGTATTTAAGGCCCCCATAAAATGCAAGTTCAGGTACTATTCCCAACCATTTTTTAATTAAAATTTAAGCAGACTTACAATAAGCACATCAACCAACGACAGTATGTACGACTTATGAGAATGGAGATGTATAGTTATATTTGTGGATGGTAAGAACAAAATTTCTAAATTACATATAAATTTTTAAAATTTCAAAATCTCTGATTTCATAGTATGGCTACTTGATTTTATAGTTATTGATTTAATTATGTTTTACTAACGTTTTTAAAATTAATTAGTTTGTTTTAGTTATTAAGTTGTACAAGATACCGATAGAGCTATGCTCTTGTTGGCTATATGCTTTTAGAGTCATAGTGTATTTTTTCTTAATACTTAATTAGCATATTTAAAGTATGTATTATTTGACACATACATGGTTATTAAATACATATCAATTGAAAATTTTTAACTTTTTTATTCAATAAATACTAATAAATTTAATCATAAATTATAAATTAAGTGACAAATAGTATTATAGTCATTAATATGAATTTGTAAAAAATGTTCAAAAGTAGTATAAAACTAAAAAAAAATATATGCTAATGAGCATTCAAAGAATCTGGAGGTCAAATAAATGACAACTATTTGGATGGAAAGGTAATTTAAACATTGGCTAATTCTTATGTGAAAGTATGAAGTTGATGGACAATTTGTTTGGCTTTCCTTCTAACAAATAAAAAAAATTTAATTTTGAGTTGAAACATCAATATGTTAATGTATTCAAGAAGAGACTCTCGATTGAAATTGAATATATCAACTTTATTGTTGTACATGTTCAACTGTTTTTTTTTTTTTTTTTTTAATTAAAAAGAATCAACATTGCTACAAAAGAAAGTAAAATAGATGTTAGATTAAGTAATCTAACATCTATTTTACTTTCTTTTGTAGCAATGTTAAGTAATCTAATAAATCTCATATGAAAATGAATATATATAAAAGATCAAGCAAGAACATGAATAATAATAAATAAAAAAAGAAGAAGAAAAATTAACTTACATAAACATAAGAGATTCAAATAGTTGTAGAAAAATATATTGAAGAAAAGCTATTTATATAATTGTGGAAAATAAATGTTACAAAACTTTTGAAATTTACCTATTTAAAAAAATCATAAAGAAAATAAATTACTATCACATATTCATAACTCATTCATTTATATAGTTGTGGAAGATGTGACTTTTGAAATTTCTAACTCATCCATTAATCACACGATAATGGGAAAATGTATTATATATTTAATTTAAATAATAAGTAATCAAATCATTATTATATAATTAATAATGAATAAATGTAAAGATATATAAACCTACTAAGAGCTTGTAAAAAATTATAAAATAAAAACATACAAAGTCATCATTTATTTACAAAAAGAATCATATTATTAATGGTAAATGTTACAAAACTTTTAAAATTGACCTATTTAAAAAAATCATAAAGTAAATAAATTATTATCACTTATTTATAACTCGTTCATATATAATTGTTTATGATGTGACTTTGAAATTTCTAACTCATCCATTAATCACATGAGAATGGAAAAGTTGTTATGTATTTAATTTAAATAATAAATAATCAAATCATTATTATATAATTTATAATTAATAAGTAAATAAATAATAATATAAACCTACGCAGTGCTTGTCAAAAAAAAAAAAAAACTTACAAAGTCATCATTTATTTAAAAAAAAGAATCATATATGTAAATATATGAGATTTGGCTAAGGAGAAAATATGTTAAAAATGATTTTTATTTTAAACCACACTTTAAGGTAGTATGAATGATATGATGATAAGGTAGTTTGAAATGCCCATTTTAATTAAGTTATTTCTCATATTCCAATTTTATAGTTTTATATTTAAAAAAAAAAAGTTAAAATTCTATTTTGGTTCCTCAACTATGAGACTTGTTCCATTTTGGTCCTTCAAATTTCAAATGTCCAATATAAGTCCTCCAACTTTCACAAAAGCTTAAATTTGGTGCTTATTCTTCCATTAAAAAATAATAATAAATAATGTTCTCTTACAATTTTAGTCATCTTTCTGGATTTCTCATCAATTTTTCTCTCTTCCTCCATCACTTTCTCTCCTCAAGGTATTTGATCTATTTTCTTCTCCAATTCTTTTTCTTCAAATTTAATGTTTTAAATTGACAACTCTCTACGAAATGAAAGACCCATAGAAGAAATGGAGTTGGTTTGTGCTACATTTCCCTTCCTCTCTTAGACTTGAACAAAAATCAGAAAAATGGGAAAATCAACAATGACGAAAGATGGACCCTCAAGCCATTTTATGGGTTTTGTCCATGGAACCTTGATGCATTTGTGTTCATCGATTGAAGATTTTTCTCTCCTTCAGGCTTGTCGAGTTAGTCATCGTTGTAAAACGCAGCTTCTCGATTTTTTCCTGGCTGAGTTTTGGTAGATGATATTTTCGAAACTTGATGGAACCAGAAAAAAGTCCGACAGAGTAATGAGTTTAGAAATATAGGTGGAGATGGGTTGATTATGTAAACTCACATAGAAGCTAACTTAAGCTGCAAACTCTTTTTCGTTTTATTGGAATGGGCTGCCATTAATTATATGACTTTTAAAGAAATTTAACTTTTTAGTTCAACAGCAAAGTAAAATCAACAATGGGAAAAAATGGACCTTTAAATGTGGCATAAGAAGAATTCAAGCTTTTCTGTCAATGGAAAAGATTTGAAGACTCTGAAATTCTTCAAATTTTCCCCTTTTTTCATTTTGGAGTCTAAAATTTGGAATTTTTGAAATTCCTATTCTGATTAGGGCAATGTTGAGGGAAAATTTGAAAATTTCCCCTTTTTCTCATGCAAACTTTGAGTCAACTCGAAAAAATTGCAGTTCCACTAATCCTAATCTTCATAATCACCATTTTAAATCATCACTTTCAAACCCCATCATCAATTTCTCTCCAATTTTTAGCTTGAATTCCAGTTCATCCATGGCAGTTTCTAACGTGGAAGTAGTGCTCGAATTTCTAAGGAAAACTGGGTTTCTAGAGGCTCAGTCCGCTCTCAGAAGAGATGTGGTTGAAAAATTCGAATTGGGTTCTTTTGATTTTGAGGAATTCTTCTTTCCTATGGTTCCATGCTCTGAATCCGATAAGAATTCCGACAACTTCCCAGAAATTGGTCGCTCTATCCGCCAGCGACGACGATGGCAATGATCGTTCTGGATCGAACTCTGTTTCCTCCGATGATGAGTTTATGAGCTTGAGATCTTCTACTTCTGATGTTTGCTCTTCTGGTAATCATCTTAATGGAATTGGTTAGATTTGAAGACTAAAATTTGGAAAGATTATTATACATATATATATATATATATAAAAACTGAAAATAACGACAATTTAACTCCAAGGACCAAATTTAAGTTTTTGGGCAAGTTGGAGGACTAATATTAGTCTTTTGAAACTTGGAGGACCAAAATGGAACAAGTCTTATAGTTGAAGGACTAAAATGGTATTTTAACCTTTAAAAAATTATGAGACATAAAATTGCATGATATTTGACCCAACAAAAAAAACATAACTACGGTAAATTATTATTTTTTAAATAAAATAAAACAAAAACAAACAATCAAAACATAAGTTATAAAATTTATGGTAAATGAGCATAGCTCAACTGGCATCTAATACTAACGACCTCGAGATTAGAGGTTTGATCCACATCTCGCATATATAATGTAAAAAAAAAAAAAAAATCATACAATTACTAATTTATTTATCTATTTATTATTATTGCAAATTCATTCTAAAAAAACAATTTAAATACAATAACGATGCCCTAATAATTGTAAAAGTAGAACAAAAAAACAAATGGTAATCTATACAATTTTTCATAACAAATATCATTATTTTTTTAATAAAATAAATTATATATGTATGAAAAAACATACTAATGAACTTAACCTAAATTATACTTACACGTAACTTCAAATGGTTATTTTATAATTCTCGAACTTTAATTTTCTTTTCTTCAAATATGTGTTAAAAAGACAACAAACCAAAAAAAAAAAAAAAAAAAAAAAAAAAAAAAAAAGAGGAAGAAGTAATATGAAGGTTAATAAAAAAGAAGTAATATGAAGGTTAATTAAATTAAACGATATAATATTTTATAATTTTTCTAATCTAAAAAATATATATATAACTTTTTATTTAATACAAACGGTTTTTTTAGGTTTATTACAAAACCATTATTAATTTTTCTAAAGCTCACTTTCCCACTTTGGGTGGGTATTTTTTTTTAAAATGAAAATGTTGTAATTTTAGGTGTGGTTTGAGGTTAAAATCGTCTAAAAATGATTTTCTTCTCAAGTCATACTTTAAGGTAGTAAGATAAGATTATTACAAAACCATTATTAATTTTTCTAAAGCTCACTTTCCCACCTAAACTACGTGGGTGGGTGTTTTTCTTTTAAATGAAAATGTTTGTAATTTTAGGCGTGGTTTGAGGGTAAAATCGTCTAAAAATAATTCTCTCCTCAAGTCACACATTAAGATAGTAAGATAAGATTATTACAAAACCATTATTAATTTTTCTAAAGCTCACTTTCCCACCTAAACTACGTGGATTGGTGTTTTTTTTAAATGAAAATGTTTGTAATTTTAGGTGTGGTTTGAGGGTAAAATCGTCAAACAATGATTCTCCCCTCAAGTCAGTAGTAAGACGTGATATGATATGATATATAAAAGAACTTGTTATAAATAACAAAATTTAAGGTAACAAATTAACAAAATCTAACGTTCTTGTTTTAATTTTGATAAATTTTTTAAAATATTTAATATATAGTAAAATATTTTACCTTACATTGAATTCACATCTTGATTGGATTCAATCGATTTAACTCGATTAAAGTCGTTCTGTCGGAAGTTTTGTTATTAAATTTTGCTATATTCAAAAAAAAAAAAAAAAAAATTATAGGAACCCTACATATTAAAACCACCACAATATTTAATAAAAAAAACACACACACACAAAATTATTCATCTTTTACTCTCTCAAAAAAAAAGGAAAAAAAAAAGAAATTGTAGCGACTATTTACTTTTGGTAAACTATTTGCAAGCATGTCCATATCTAAAAGTATTAGCAAATATATTTTTTCAATTAAAATAAATTAAAAATTATTTTCATTAAGTACCAATTTACCCTTTCCAATTAAAATGTTCATTTACCAATTTATTTTTCTTTTTCCCAAATCATGATGATCGCACGCCATACTTCACTCAAATTTGAATCCTCAATATAATCCATTGGAGAAGAAATTTCTACTTACGCCAACTTTTATAAAAAAAACTTAATTAAAGACTTCAATTAACTATTATATTATGTTACATCCAATATTAATTTTATTGACTAAATAACTTAATACCTACTAATACTGTATTTTTATTAATATGCACGATATTAATTATGTATTATAAATATTCATTGATATAATATTTTTATTAATTCACAATGGTTATATTTGCTATTTTTAAAAAAAAAAAAAAAAAACCATAATTACAATTATTTTCTAGATTTGAGTAATCTTGCAAGTTTTCTTAAACATTCGATAGGCTTAATACCGTATTTATTAAAAAATAATAATGATTGATATCAGTATTAATAATTATTTATAATATAATATGAATGATTAATTCTAGTATTAATGATTACTTATAATACAAATTTAATGATTAATATTAATATTAATGAGTATTTATAATACAATATTAATGACTAATACTAATATTAATGAGTATTTATAATATAGTATTAATAAATTTTTATAATAAAATATTTATGATTAATACTAGTATTAATGAGATTTATAATATAATATTTATGATTAATACTAGTATTAATGATAATTTATAATATAGTATTAATGAATAATTTTAGTATTAATGATAGTTTATAATAAAATATTATTAGTATTAATGAATATTTATAATATAATATTAAATTTTATGAATGATTATAAATAATTTTAAAAATTGCGTACATTTATCTAAAAAAAATTGCGTATAATTAAATTCATCCCGTACAATTTTCTTAAAAAAACTTGAAAAGCACATCAAGACCCACTCGAGAAGAAGAAAGACAAAATAATCTAAAAGATGATTTTAGAGAATAAGCTTAAGTGAAAATATCGAAGTAGAAAATGGGTGATTTTAGGAATTTTTAGATTTTTTAATTTTCCTTTTATTAAAGGTAGAAGCAACCATTACAATAAAAGCAATAGTTTTGTCATTTTATATTAAAATAAATTTCCTAATTTTTAATGCCACACTACTTTTGCTAAATTTTTATAATCTCAACACTTTTGTAAATATTTTTCTTATTTAGTCTAATCACGTAAACAACCCAAAAAAAAAAAAATCTCTCTTATTATCATAAAAAAAATCCCGTCTGTATACAACACCAAAACATTCCTACTCCAGGCTCAATATATTGAAAAGCCCATCTTCACTTAATCAAGCCCAATTCATAAATTTTTTTTAAAAAAAGCCCAATTTATAACACAAATTAAAAGAAAAAGTACATAAACTCGATCATGTAAAGTCTGGAAAATAATAGTCCAACTACCAATGCATGTAATATCATTAATTGTTTCTTTTGGGGTAATTTCTTCCTAATGAAATTAATAATGAAAATGTCATGCTAAAAATATTGATTCATTTTTCAAATGCAAGATCAAATTTTAGCTATAAGTTCAATGTCGTAGTCTCTCTTAGACAAATAAAACTTAATTATGGATAGATGGAGTCTATATCCATCTTCATGTTGTTTATATCATATGTTAGTCAATATTTTTTAACTAAGTGGTCCTGAATTTAAATCTATGTCGAGTAGTTTCATTAATATTTGATAAATTTTCTACAAAAATAAAAACAATTGCTTATTGTTCATATTTTACCATTTATTTTCCCATTCTTGAAACATAAAAACAAAACCATCTTGAAAATCTATACTAAAACAGTTTTACTATTAAAAAAAATAGTTAGACTTTTATTCCTGACCTCCATTGTTTTTTGGAGGATGAGGTTTAGGAACAAAATAGTCAGCACTAAAAGATACAAAGCTAGAGCTTTTGACATCAAGGAGATACCTAGCACGATTCTTATCTATTTTGTCAATTAATTTGAATTTTACATTCAAACCCCCATCATTTTCTTGATAAAAATTATCAAAAGAATCAACTATGCTTGGAAAAATATGATCATGACCTTGCTCTTTTGCCAATCTCAAATCTCCTTTTCCTACCATCATTCTCGCCAACTCCCTTTGCTTTCCCTTTTCAACTCGAGTTCGAAAACGATAGCTTCTCCCATCAGCAATTCCACCTACAAAAAAAAAAAAAAAAAAATTATAACAAATTTTACTCTTACGAAAAATGAATGTCAATAAAATTAGGATAAAAGTTCGGTTGATCTATATCGATATCTTTGAAACAAATTTGTGATGAAAGTATTGTGTTATATATTACCTTCATCTTTGAAATGAAGGTAAAACAAAGCATATAAAAAGATAAGAAGTCTTATAGGCATCATTAGCAATGGAGAGAGAGATCAAGAGAAGAGAGGAAATGAAGCATTTGAAATGAGAAGAGTAGTGTAATTTATAGAGACCAATTTTTTTTTTTTAAAGTAAAAGTCAAAGCTTAGGATTTCGATTCTCCAAAGGTTAAAACAAATATTGTTTGTTTGGTTTTGCATTGATAAAATTTAAAAAGAGAATGTGTTGGAGACTAATATAAGTAGTAGTAGAAGACAAGCCATAAAGCTTCAAAACCCTTTGAAGTTTTTGAAGTTGTAGCATTGTAATTTGAGAAGTTATTTGGGAGATGTGAAGGGAACATCCTCTTGAAAACTTAAAAATAAGCTTCACTTTAAGGAACCCTTTTCCCTCCCATCCCCAACCTTGCAATATATTAAACATTTTGAAAGAAAAAAATCTATATTTTTTTAATGGACATGGGTAATGACAACAATCTTAACAATCTTATTTACACATTCATGTAATATTGTTTATTTTAGACATAATCTATAATATATCTATTATTGAATTGAGATGAGATTTTGGTCAAATTCCCAACGAATACAATAATTAATAATATTATATATTAATTACTTTAAAATTGAGTTACAAGATCACTTAGGATGAAGATGTAATTTTATTTTTGAAAGAACATAATTTTAAATGTTAGAGATCTATACCTTATTTTATACTGAAAATTGAAAAATTATGAACACCTTTATAAGATACGTGAGTTAATTTTCTCATGTCCAATTAGTTTTTAGATGGAATCATACATTATTTAATATAATACTAGACTTTGAAGTGCATATCTGGTCCACATATTTAAATTCCACTCAAATGGGCAATTCGATTCATAAATTCATATCTAATTTAAGATGATGTTTTCAAAATGATACCATTTCAAGTGGGTGAGTTAAAGATCCTTACCTCGTTCACACATAATTGAAAATGTAAAGAGTTGTTAATACCTATATAAATATGTGGATCGTCACTAAACATAATTGAGATAGAACTACATATTATCGAATATTAAATTTTAAGAGATTATTAAAATTTTATCAATTTGATTGGAGTATCAATATCCAACTTTATGACTAAATATCAAGTTGATTCACTAACTAATACTAATTTCAGTTAAATAAAAAGTCAAAACACGGATTGGTTTGGTCTGACTCATCAAGTTCAAATCATCAACTCTAACTATAGTTGTTGTTAAAAAAAAAAATAATAATAATAATAATAATAAAAAAATCAATATAGATCAATATAAAATAAAAACAAATAGTTAATTCCAATAATAATAAAAAAAAATGTAGTGCCGCAACAAATTGAACTTAAAATCGTACACAATTTTGGAGATGTAAATGAGATATATATTGGTTATAGACACATTGGTCGTAATGCAATGGCGGATGTCGGAGGTATGAAAAAAGATAAATTTATTCTTATTTATTTTATTTTTACAATAAAATAGATAAAAATTTATTAAAACAAATTGGGTCAGCACGTTTTCTTGTAGTACTGTCGGTAATTGTTTTGTAAATTTGTGATTTACCAAGTTCCAACTTCAACTGTTTTGTTATTTTCTTTTTAACTTTTCACTTTTCGATAACATTTATTTTTTATATTTGTTTTGTGTTTAGTTTGCCAACAAAAGATTTATGGAGATTTCAAAAAAATAAAACAAAAGATTTATGGATCCTTCTATTTTAACTTTTTATCTAATGACACATAGCATGTTCAGTTTAGATTGGGATTATAAATGTATAAATAGTGATTTAAAATAAAATAAAACAGTTTATTTTTCCTTTGGCATTCGATCCCATAGCAGAACTAATGTTTCTCCTTTAACAAACATCCTCACATGGAACCATTGTATGGAAATTTGTGTGAAGAAATAATGTTAAAATATAGGGTGACATGAATGTATTTTTAAATTGTTGAGTTAGTATTTTTATTGACAAATTTTTAAAATATGTCAAAAAAACAAAACAAAAATTATTGTGACAAAATGTTAAGATTAACTTTGATAAATACCAAATGATTAGTATCTTATATTTGGAATTATGAGGGAGAGGATATGAAGTAGAAGAAAAGGAAGAAATTGAGAGATTTAAAAGGATGAAATATTTGTTTGGAAATTTGTGTTTTGGAGAGGAGATGTAAGAAAAACTTTTTGAGGATTTGTGTTTTGAAAAAAGATGTTGGAATTTTTTTTTTTGGAAGGAGAATTGGTGTTTAAGAGAGAATAATTTTTATTTTACATTAGTTTTTATTATAATAAAGTTTGATTTGAATTTTAATATGTATAAATATGTTTTATGAGATGTGGGAAGAAGTTGAAAAGATGCTATTATGTACAAAAATCAAACATGAGGTTGGGATAACACTACCCCTCCTCTCCTCTTCCAACCCTTAAATCTAATCATCATGAAGAGTTTGTGGTCTATTCTCCAACTTTTTAAAAAAAAAAGTCACATCCCAATATAGGTGAAAGAATAACCGAACTAAACCAACGGTTATGTGTTTATAATAATATTGGATTTTTCAGCTTGATGTTTTAAAAAACAAGAATATATTGATTGGACTCAATTTTTTTATGCAAAAACTAACATAAAACCAAACCTAAATCGAATTCATAAATTTTAAAGGAAAATAAAAATATATTGGTATTGAGATTAAAAAAAAAGATAAATTTAATGTAAAATATGAAGCAAAAACATTATAAATATTATGACGTTTTATGAAAATATTGTTTTTTTTTAATAAAATAAAATTTTAAATTTAAATTGAAAACCAAATAGAATAGGAGACAAAAATTGAAAAAAAAAAAAAAAAAAATCAAATTTTCATTAAAATCAAAATAAAATAAATGAAAATAGATGGCAAAATTTTATTCTTTATTAAACCTGGGTTCGGACTCAATTCTTAAAAAATAAAAAAATATATATCTGTTGAATTTTTTATTTGACACAAAATCGACACAAAAAAAAAAAAATCAACCTTAATTTTGAAGATACTATTACAACTTTTTAAATGATAAGAATATAACATTTTTAAAAGAATAAGAATGGTTAGTCTTCCCTGACGATAATCCTTCTTGTTCAACCAAATCGCTTCAACACCAAAATTTCTTATTCTTGCGCGAGTACCAAATCCGGGCCTAACAAACGAATCAATTGAAGATGAAATTCAAGAAAACCAGCCGCTGATTGACGATAATCTTTCTTCTATCTGTGTAATATGTTTTTCGGATAATGGAAAAGCTGAATCTAGATGCCCTGCTTGCAACGGCGGGTTCACTGTTGTTCATAGAGTTTCCAATGATGCTGTCGTCTCCGTGAACGGATCGTTGATGATCCGATGCGGAATCAGGTCGGTAACTCCGCAATTGACATCTTCTTGCTTCATTTTGCTAGAAGATCCATGTTTGGCTTTTCTAGGGTTTTAGGGGTGTGAACTTCAGTAGATTCAAATTTGAATATTGTGGATGGCGATGCCAATCTGATTTACTTCTATGATCAGTTTGACGACGACGTATTTGAACTCGTAACCTCTTGTTTGTTAAGGTATACATCGAGCTCTTGTTGATTCTATCAGTACGTTTGATTCCATTGAACAATGTAGACAAATTAAGGGTATTTTGTTTCCAGAACATGGTCGAGATATAATTACTTTTGCATGCTCGATGAGAATTTTGTATCCTTTCATGGGGTAAAGTTGCTTAAGATGTATATTGTTCAGTTAATGAAATATAAATATGATATGCATTTATAGAGCTACCTCCTTACCAGAAGTATTTCAATCTCTCAAGTTCATCGTTCTTTAAACTTGAACAAATGTTAAATTTTCGAATATTCATGTTTCTGGATCCTGTTTTGAGTTTCTATGGATACGAATTTCAACTTGGTTGTAGAAATCCACGTAGTTCCACTAGCTTATAATTTTTCTAGTTTCAAGTTTCAGGATCACTCTTGAATGGAAATGCTACTAATAGGGATCCATATGCAGAAACAAATTGCACAGTGTGCAAGGGTAGGGAAGATAAAGGTTTCATGTTACTCTGTGGTTCACCTGCTCATACTCATTGTGTCGGTCTAGGTAATAATATTTTGGAAGGTGATTGGTTTTTCCATGATTGCAGCATCTACGGGGCTCAACATAATGATACTTAAGTGGATACTAGCTGCAAGGATTAAAATCAAACAGAAATTGCAACAGTTGAAGCACCCATTTTAATTTTCAATATTGAGTGCTCAAACAGTTGGCATACCTCAGAAGAAGAGCCATTCACATTCAGATCATGAGCTACCTTCTACTGTCCCCAGTTGGAGAAGCAGTGTGACCCATAAATCATTGCCTACTCGTGGTGGTAATGCTGCTGGAACAAGTGCAAGAATGTCACAATGTTGTCGCGACATCCATAACCTTATAAGAGCATTACGTGCAAAGTGGGGTGCCTTACGAAGGGGGTCATTGGTCCCGTAGGGGCAACCCAGTTGGTTGTGGCTGGCTACGGACTTCGAGGTAAAATTCCTTATTTGAGACTGTTGGGAAGCACTTAATCTAGAATATCTTTTGATGTTTACCTGGGCCATAGTCTAAGCACATGCCAGTGGTGTTTGGGTATAATAGAGCTTAGCTCTGGCTCCTGGTTATCAAAAAAAAAAATACAAAGGGGGTCATTGAACTTTCCCTGCTTGTAGCTCTCGACATACAGTGGCAACAGTTCCAAACAAGATACTACAGTGTACTAAACAACCAAACAGCAGGTCAACCATATTTTTCAAACGCCACAAGCTTGCAGCCACCCTCCTGATGTTGGAAATTGCAAAGGTCCAAAGGCAAAGGCTATACATGAGGGAGATCAAACCTTGAAATCTCTAGCAAGTAAGGAGAATAAAGCTTCTACTGAGATTTTTCCTACCAATTAATCCAGTTATGGAGAATGTTTCTTAGCTAACATGATCCAAACTTGACGAGTTTAATTCATCGACAAAAATGGGAGAAATCCATGAAATAGAGAATCAGAACAAGCCCATGCTGCTCGCGAGGCTAACGATGATCACGACGCCAAAAGCAAGATAGAAACACTGGTCAAGATCAGTCTAAAACTCCTAAGCCGAGACAAAAGTTTGGGTTAGACGTCATATTCACTGCTACCCATTACAATTACTTGGTGATATGCAACTAAAAGTAAAGCACTTCCAGATTTTTCTTGAAATGGGATTGTGTTGGGTGGAGTAATAATTAGGTGAGATCTATGCAGGATATGAAAGATACAAGGAAGTGGAAGGCTTTCAACTCACACCATAATGGCAGCATGTGGATTAGAGCCCCTTCCAAAACCCAGCAAACGATTCATATCATGCTCGGTTTGGAGCCATACACAACTACAGAAGAAGCTTGGCAGCTTCTCAGGTCCACTCTAATGCCAGATTCTTGCGGGGAATGCTTTATTTTTATTCTGATACAATAATATTTGGAGTGTGAGATTCAAACTTATCATCTCTAGACTATAAGTAGTCATACATCATCTAAATTGAGTTATGTTCTTATTGACAGAGACTGTTTTCTGATATTTGTGAATGATGTTTTTTTTAGTATATATAATTGGTAAGTGTTTCGGGCTAGCTTATGTGTAATGTTTTCCTTTTGAGTTCACAACCAATAAGAGGAGGACCTCATATGTGTTGCCCAATTGACCTATAATTCTAATGTAAACAAGTAGAATTACCAGAGTAGTAAATGTATTGAACATGAGAAACCATCATGGATTGGCGTAATCGTCAAAAGGGTTTTGAAGAACTAAGAGGGTGATGGGTTCAATTTATCGTGATTTCCTATTTTGAAATTAATTTCCTACGAGTTTCCTTGACATCCAAGTATTGTAGGATAAGACGATATGTTTAGAGACGTTAATCGAAGTGTACGCAAAAGGTGATGGGGACGTAAATGGGGGAAGTGGGGTTATCCATTGAAAGTGAAGGGGGTTGGGGTTGGAGGAACGTGGCTCGCCGTTGTTCAGTGAGGAATTTGATCGAACATGTGGTGGGGACTGCTGATGTGAAAACACCCTCTGCCTTTGCAGTGGAGTCTCTGTAATGGCACTAACAAAAGCGCATGCGACAACATCACGTGACTTTTTAAAACGTTACCACAACATGGATATGGATCCTTTTTTTTTTCTTTTCTTTTTTCTTTTGGTTGCTTGCTAATTTTTAAAGTTGTATTTTGTAGGAGTATGCATTTTAATATGTGGTTTATAAAATTTTAAAGTTTTAATCTTGGATAATTCAATTCTAAAACCAAAAAATAATAAATAAATAAATTTAAAAAAAAAAAAAAAAAAAAAGTTGGTGTAAAAAAGTGGCAGGAAAATTTGCGGAAATTTTGTAGCGTAGTTCGTGTGGCTGAAAAATGGGACACGACTGGTGGGATGAGAGTGGGAAAGCTAAGTGCCCCACACCGTTCCCAACCAAAACCCATTACTATATGCTTCATTTGTTATTTCTTTTTCTTTTTTCTTTTTTTTTTTGGAGGGGAGGGAAGATTAAATAAGTGTTCAAGACATTTTTACTAATTATTGCTTTTTACAATATTTTTACTTTTTTTGAACTTTTTTATTATTATTTTTTTAAAAGCAAATTTTTATCTCATTCTAAGCTAAACTGAAATAAGTGTTTGAAATTTTTACTATAATTTTTTTTTAACCATATTTCTTCTCTTGTTTCAATTTATATTATTTCTCTCACTAATTAAATAGAAATGCAAAAAACTTCTAAACTCATTATTTTCAATAAACTTCGGTTTGTTTGCACAAATCGATCATTGAATAATGACTTTATCAAAATTTACTTATTTTATAAAAATCTTTACTAATATTCATGGGCGGATGTAGAAGGTGTTAAAGGGTCACAGTCTGTAAATTTTAGAATTTGTTAATAAATATAGGCATTTGGTATGGGAGTGGACTCTATTCACATTCTTTTTCAACAATAATTAAAGATGGAAGATTCGAAACATCTCTTAAATATGGATATTTAGGACGTGTTTGGACCACCAAGAATAAGGGAGAGTATGAGAATGAGGAAGATTTCCCGTATTTGGATCACTGGGAATCATTCTCCCCATAATTGCGTATTCCAAAAAATCACTTTTTTTATTCTCTCCTAATTACTTTTTATTTTCTTTCCAACAGTTTTTTATATGCTACGTCACTATTTTTTACTCTCATCAGATTCATTATTTTATTTTTTTCATAATCATTACCTTTATCTCAAACACAAATAATCATTCTCTTCATAATCACTACCTTCACCCCAAACACAAATAACCATTACTTCCATAACCATTTTCCTCTTTATTCTCCTTCTCATTATCATTCCCTTCTTAATCATTACCATTCTTATTGTCCCAAACACACCCTTACACATATTTTAGTAATATTTATGACATGTATTTAAGGGTGTGTTTGAATATAGAGTTTTTAAAGTGTGAGGTAATAGTTACCAAGGATTTTGAAGACAAAATCTTATTTGAATTAAGGGGTTATAATTAGTTGTAGTAGGAACTCTCATTTAGATGGATGATTTATGACTGGTTGTGATAGAGAACTCTTGCTTTGATTAAAAGTTATGAGTAATTGTAGTAAAAAATTCTTATTTAAATTAATGAGTTAAATGAGTGGTTAAAGTAAAAATGATATTCTAGGAGTTTTTTTTTAAAGCTACTCTCATCCAATCATGAAGTTGAGTCAACCTCGAACAGATTCTCATATATATACTTCACCCATAATTTAATATAATTTATTTATTTATTTATATAAGTATACATTCACCTATATTTTAATACTATTTATGTCATACATATAAGATGATTATCTTACCTCTTGAAACGATTATCTACGTGCCAACATGAGAAGTTGTTCAACAGCATTAATGTACACCTATTGACCGTGAGTTCATGGGTTCGAATCACCCACTCCTAATTGTTGAAATCTCAAAAAAAAAAAAAAAAGATTATTTATGTGATAATAAATTCTAATCCACCTCTCCTCATCTTATTTTTTCTAAAATTTTTATTAATGTATAACGTCTATGTTTTCTTAATTTATTCAACAACAAAATAAACTTATAATAACTTGTGGGATGAAGTTTAAAGTTGTCCAATTCTTAAAAAAATAATGCCCAATTCTCATGATATCTTATTCCATATAATAACTAATGAAGTTAATTTTTTTATTAAAAGAGTTGAACGTAGGTTGGTTTTATTATTTAGTGGTAATTCAATTTAATATTACGGTCACGATTCGATCTTAAAAGCTGATGTTTAACTTTCATTTATTTGAGAGCACTACTAGCTTATATAATATATAGGCTTGATACTCATATAACATATAGGATTTGTGGTTCTCTTTGTACTAAAAATAAATAATTATAATTATAATGAAAATATTTCCGTATGTTTTTATTAGAGATGTCCACGGGACGGGGCGAGGTCGGGAAATGGCTTCCCCGTCTCCGTCATCGCTATAAAATTCAATCCCTGTCCCCAAAAAAATCTCCATTTTTTTCTCTGGGATCGGGGCAGGGATTCCCCACAGGGCACGTCGGAGATTTTTTTTCAATTTATTTTTTTCCTTTTTTATTTTTTATATATTTTTTGGATAAAAGTTAAAAAAAATTAGATTTAAAAAAAAAAAAATATATATATATATATATATTTAAGTTTCAACTATAATGTTAATTATCAAATAAAATATTCATATGCATATAAAATATCATCAATAAAGATATATTTATTTGAAAATTAAATGAGTAGAATTAAGAAAAAATATTTTTTTAAAAAAAATAATAAAATAAACAAAACGAGAATCGAGGAATCAAAAATAAAGAATACAATCTCCGTCTCCAACTCTATTTAGCCAATGGAGATTTTTTCTCTCCCATTAGGTGTGGGTCTCCGCGGGGACGTGACCCCTCCCACAAAATGGACATCCTTAGTTTTTATTTGTTGTGCTTAAAATGAGGGTCCCGCACTACACGTGGATAAAGAGAAAGGCAGTGGGATTGGGGTTTGGGCTTTTCCTGATCACAAGCGGAGCACGTGCGTAAGGAGGCGGCAGGGATGGGCACACGTGACCTAACTGCCTTATCACGTGCCATTCAAACTGTATTACCACTTACGCTACTGTGTTTGTTTGGTTTGTGACCGTGCTCCGTGTTTGACGCTGTCACCTCACATTTCTCACTCTCTTTAAATTTTTTTTTATTTACCATTATTAGCATTAAAAAAAAAAACTTGGTAAATTTAATTCTTTGTCTAATTTTAATTTTGTTATATATTTTAAAATTGAATAACTTTTTCTTAATATTTTAATGGTGTTGATTTTTGATCTTTATATATTTTTAAAATTTATTTTGTTTGAATAAATTTAAAATAATCATTTTATTAATACATTAAAATATAAGATTAGTTTAATTATCATTTTACTCCATTTAATATTAAGTTATGTAATTTTTTTTTTAAATTTCAAACTTATACATGTCTTATTAAGTTTTTGATAAGTAATTCATATAAAATTAGGGTTAACAATCGATTTTATATATCAAATGGGTTGGTGGCGAGATTGATTTTGTGGTTTGGTGTTAATTCATTTCCACTCCACGGTTACAAATTCTATCATTGGAATCGGTATTTGTAATCTCAATTTGTAGTAAAAAAAAATACAATCAATTTTATATCATGAGGAATATAATTCAATGGACACTTTTTTTTTCAATTGAGAGGCCAGGTAAGAAATTGATTATATAACTATTTGTTGGTAACTTAATTTTGTGTTCAATAGATTTTTTTAATAGTCATTTTCCATTCAAATTTAATTTAATATACTTTTTAAATTCTCTATAGTTAAAAAATATTTGGTATTCTTTAAATTGATTATTTAGTTCAACGAGTTATTGAGTGATATAACTACAACACTACTCATTTAAGATTAAATTATTTTTAAATTTATTTATTGTTAACTTTACATTAAAAAAACAGTCTTATTAATCTATATACATGGAATTTTTTTTAAGTTTTTATTTTTTAGAAATTATTGAAATTATTATGATTGTTCAAATAATTTTGACACTCTTTGAAAACAGAAATAATTTTGATACAAAAAATTAACTTCAAATTTACTGACCAAATAAAAAATATAAAAATGTAGGACAAATTTATTTCAATTTAATTTTAAGGACATCATGAGCCTTTTTGATATTAATTTCACTTTTCCACATTTAAAAATAAAAAATAAGAAATGAATGTATGGGCAACAAGAAAAGTGGGCCCAAAAACAATGAGTTGGCCACGTGAGGCAGAGGTTGTGGAAATAATCACGTGCATCTCGCGGATTCTGCGCCGGTACTCTTTTATTTATTTATTTATTTGTTAATTTATCCCTAAACGGATCCCTTCTTCAGAATTGCCATGTTTTATGACACCCTCTTTATTTTATTAATTTATCATCACCCTCTTTATTTTATTAATTTATCATCAATTCAAAAATAAATTACACCAAATATTTCCTTTTACTTTTACATTTTAATTCATTTTACTTTTTTGACGATTGAATATGTTTTTTACACAAAAATTGCAAAACAGTGCGTACAAAATAATTGAAAAATAGAAAATCCTGTGTTGTCTTGTGTGTTGAGTTGCGTGTCAACGTTTTTCTTTTTGCAATATAAAATTTTAAAATTTGATTATTTGAAATACAATTGTTTCTTTTTTTGAGAAACGAAAAATACAATTGTTTCTTTAGCTTTATTATAAAATTATGTGTTCACATGAATCATTTAAATAAGATTAAAAAAACACATTTAGAATATACAAACTGAAAAAGAGCTCGTAAATTTACTTTTTCTAAATAAAAATTTGATTTCTTGGCAAAAAAATAATCAAATGTTCGAATTTTCTAATCTTTATTGCTTTGAAAAAAAAAATCATTTATTTTGGAAGTAGTAGCATTTATAGTCTCAATTTTTTAAGTTTAAAATCAAGGTTATGTTGGATAATTTTTTTATTTTATTTAAAGAGATTATATTTATTATCTCACAATTTCTTTATTGTGATTTTCAACTTTTTTTTATAATAATTTAAATTCTGATTAAAAATAAATTAAATTATTAGTCAAACTACAAAATATATATATATTTGAAATAGTATTTATATATTTAATTTTCATGAATATCAAATTTGATTTAAATTACATAGTTTTTATATTATTTTATAATTTTTTCTCAAAAAACAAAATCGTTATAGACTTCTTTAAAGAAGTATGAATAATGCGAAAACAAACGAGTTTAAAAAAAAAAACAAACAAACAAACAAAAGAGAAAATAAAATAAAAGCTTCATTGGACCTTTTTTTTTTTTTTTAATTTCTATTTTTGAAAATGAAACTTATTAATACTATTTAATTTATTGTTTTTTCTTGTCCAAAACTTTGTAGAGAAATACTTGCCTCCTTATGAGGCAAACCCTCATTGGAGTATATGTGACACAATTTGGTGCCACGAGACTTTTTCTTTTTATTTTTTACTTCTTCTTTAATATTGATTAAAGATAAAGTTTGTGGCAACAAATGGTGCCACATATATCCTTAAGAGGCAAATATTTCTCTCTAAAATTTAGTTAAAACATTATATTTAGATGATAACCAGAGCATAAATTTTTCACAAAAAAAAAAAAAAAAAAACTAAATGACACCCTAGCCTAATGATCACCAAATTCAGCTTTAAAATGCAATTAAGAAGCTTGGCTTAACCAACAATGTCAAGTCATTGTTCTTCAAGTCTTATTAAATGTTCTTAAAAAAAAAAAAGTCTTATTAAATGAGAAGAAAAATAAAAATTAAAGAAAGGATGGAGGGGACAGGGCAAATTAGTTGGATCATTAACTATTGCATTTTCTGTCAACCTCCATGAACCCATCCCAATCATCTATCCTTGCAATTAATAATATTTTTGTATTTTTATAACTACGGTAAAAACGAGTATCAATAATGAGCTAAATAATTTGACTTAATCATAAATATATGTTTTTGTGCTTTGAAAAAAAAAATATATGTTTTTGTGCTTTGAAAAAAAAAAATATATGTTTGTGTGTAAAGTTAACTAAAGACTTTATGGGGCCTAGTTTGATTGTTTTTGTTTTTTTTCAAACCTCTCATAAACATAAATATAGCATTTTAAATCATTCAATTGAAAAGTGAACAAAATAATACAGGTGATCTGATTAAAAATTCTATTGACAACCTAATAGATGAATTAATAGAATATTGCCTATTAAAAAATCTAAGTTTCATTGATATGTCATATAACTTCAAGATTAATACTTAAATTTCTTATTTTCGTGGATTTCAATTTTTTTTCATTGATTTATTGTTAAATACAATTCGAAAGTGATTCTAAAAATTAAAAAAAATAAAAAATTACAATTTGAAAGTGACACTATTATTCATAAATAAAATGTTCTTAAATATAAATTTTTGTCCTCAAAACTAATTTCCAATGACTTGTTGGAAAATATATTAAATTAAATAAGATAAATAAAATAAAAGTGAAAGGAAGAGAAAACAAAAGTGTAATGAATTAAATATAAATATTAAAGAGAGATGAAACCTTCTTAAATAAATAAGTTAGTAATGTGTGTGTGTGTTTTTTTTTTTTTTTTGAGCAGGAGAGATAATGTGTTCTTAAATAAATAAATTGGCTTTAAAAATTATAAACTCAAGTATCGCATGCCTTTACATGTCGTTGGACTAAAAAAATATTGAGTTTTATTTTTTTTATTTTATTGAGAACGAGGATCAAGAATTTTAATCTTTTAGCTGAAGTTATACATGTAATATATATTTTTAACTATAATTAACTTGCGTTTAAATTGATATAATAGACCATAAAGTGGCCGTTGGGATTCTTTTGGTACTATATGCATAAAAAAAAAAAATATATATATTTTATATTGATGGTATATGTGTATTACCCTAAACTTAAGATTACTAAAAAGAAGAAGTTTTAGCCGTAGAAAATTGTTGATAACGCGATATTATCAAATGACATCATGTTTTGAAACATAAAAAAATCAAATAAAATAAAAAATTGTAAAATCAAATGACATATATACATTCAAATTTCTCATGTTTCGGAGGTGTCAGGTTGGTTGGCTGAGTAATTATCAAATGGCACTTAATAATTAATTGCCACTTAATTATAAATAAATATTCCTATATATATGAAGTCGTATTTTTTGATAGCCTATATTATATTAAGTAAATGCTTGAATAAATAGATATAAATAATCATGCCCTACATTAACATGTTATAATATGATTGATTTTTATAATTCAACAATAACATTATAATATATTTTCAAAAAAAAAAAAAAAAACATTATGATATAATAATTAATAAATGAAGTTTTGGGATTCAAAATGGCTCAAAACCATATCATTTAAATTAAACTATAACTTAAATAGATTTAGTCATACTAGATATCAAATATTATAGTGCATAATGTATTCTTGTTTACAATTATACAACTAGGGAGTTATAAAAATATTATAACATAATTTATTTTGATAATTCGAAATTTTACATGTGAAACCTTAGAAAGTTATTTATGCAATCAATATCCATTTGAATACAAGTATATTGAGCTATAATTTTATAGCATAATATAACAAATTGTTGTTAGAAAAAACAATTCAAACAATATAAGAGGTTGTTCTCATATTAAATCAAATAGATTTAACTAATCAACAACCTAAAACCTTTATGTTATGTCAAATGTAGCAAAATTAATTAAGATGCAAGTTGCAACGTTTTGATTATTTTATTGAAAAAATTTGTTTAATTTAGGTTAGTAAAACTATTTAAGCTACGAATATTTTAAACATTAACATCAGAAAAAAGTGCTTTTTTTTACCTGCATAAAAAAGGAGCTACCTCCCCCTTTTGGTTTGTCTTGTATATTACAGATTAAAAATATATATTTAATTTATCCTCAATAAAAATCATCTATTAAAAATATCATAATATATATATATTAATATGAGCATAATACATATATCTTATGTTATGAGATAAAAAATTCGAATTACTAATTATACATTCGACAATACAAAATTGTCAATTTTATTATGCGACAACTTCCTTGAATAATTTTTCGTGTGTATTTAAATATTAAATTATTTAAGTGTCAATTTAATAATATTTTTAGTTTTTATATTGAGACAAGTTTTTTTGAGAAAAACCCTTATATTTTTTTCAATTTTGAATAAATGAGCTCTTATTTCATATATCCATCATGAATCAACTTTTTTTAAATGAAGGCTGTGATTATATATTCATCCATGTGATATTTATTGTTATTAAAGTGAACCTATCCTTTTTAATTCAATTATGTTAAAATTTATTTTGAAATATTGCCTTTAATAAAAAAAAAAAAATTAAAGTTGTTTAATTATTGTCAAAATAAACCAAACTCAACTACATGAATTTTATATACTAACCAGTATTATAGGGAGTTTAATTTTCTCATCCAATATATTATCTTTATAAGTAAGATAGTTTAGTTTATTATTTATTTGATGGAATTACTTAATTTAAGATGTGCACATGGAGGCAGGCAGCTAGAACTATATGGCTGTGAATATATACATAAACAAAGAAAAAGAGTATGGCAAAAAAGTGAGCTTACTTTTTTATTTTAAAAATCAATTTAATTTAATATTTTGAGGCTTTAGTTTAAAGTTTAAAAACAAACAAATGGAAATGAAGAGGAGGTTGCCAGTCACGTGATCATCCCACCCCTCCCACCAACATCCTCTACATTCACAAAAATTAAACAAAAACAAAAGGGGACAAATATATAAGATAATAAGATATTAAAGACAAATATAGTGATGTTTAATTGAAAAAGGATATACTAGTTTTTTCAACTTTAAATGTTGCATTTTAATATATGTCTAAGACATAATCATTTTGCCTATCTTTTTTTTTTTTCTTTTTTTTTTTAAGTGGACTTAGTTTTCCACTTCCTTCCAACTAAAATTGAATTTTAATCTAATTTTTTATATAAAAAAAAAAAACTTAGCATTTTTTTTAGCTTTCAAATTTGATCTTCATTGTAAAAAAAAAAAAAAAAAAAAAAAAAAAAATTAAAATTAGGAGTAGAACTTTATTAAATTCAGTGGTAAAGACAATTCAAAAATAAAAAAGACATGAAAGGTAAATATATAAAACTTACTTACAAAATACAAAATTAGCATGAAAGTTATAATGTGATTTATACTTACGAGCAATAGACAATAAAAAAAAAAAAAAAAAAAAAAAAGGACTGCAAAACTAAAAAAGTACAAACCAACATTCAAAACAAAGAATTTCAATAAGTTGTGATTGCCGAAAATATTTGAAAACAAATAGGGATTGACGCCCGGAGTCATTAACCCAACAAAAGTAAAAGAAGTATAATCATATATTAAATTTTAGATTAAAATAATATTTATGTGCTTCTTGTTCAATTTACGTATAATTTTATTTTCAATAAAATATAAAATCGGTCCCTATAACATGTAAAAAAATAAAAAATAAAAACTAAAAAAACTGGTCCCTATAACTAGAATATACTTTTGGTTAGTTTTTCTTAAAATTATTTTCTCTTCAATAATTTTTCCTTTATAAATTTCATAAATAATATCTCAAATATAAAACTGATTATTTTTAATTTTTTTAAGTTGAAATTTTGAGCACCTATTAAAAATTTATAAAATCACATGAACTAAATCCTAAATTTATCTAAATTTGTCCAAACACACGTCCTAAATTTATGAAATCACTGTCCTCAAATATAAAATTCCGTAATTTAATAATTAATTTTTTTCAAATAGAATTAACTTTAAATTTATCTTTAAATTTACATTAAATTTTTTCTTGTATTAAAATATTCTTAAACCAATTTCAAATAAAATTAATTTTAAATTTATCATTAAAATCTTTTTTTTTTTTTTTTGAGAAACTCATTAAAATCAATTTTAAATATTTGATTCAACCGACATAATTTGACTGACATAAATGTTTATTCTTAATAGAGACTAAGGTCATACATTTCTAATCCTCAAATAAGAATTATAAAAAAAAAAATCAAAATGTAAGATTTAAAAAGCATAGACGTGTTCATCGGTCGGTGTCGGTTTTCGGTAAAAATTGACACCGAATTGACTTATCAATTTGGTTAAAAATGATATCGAATCGATATGTCCATCGGTTAAGTCAGTTAATTCATTTTATTATTATTATTTTTTGATTAAAAAACATATTTACCATATAATTATTTAATGATAATTTAAGCATTGATTTAAAAATGTTGAACATCTTGAATAATTTTTCGGAAATACATTTAAATCTAAAGTTAAACAATTTAACCAGAAATCTAATTAATTATGCGAAAAAGATTAATATTTTATAAAGTAAGTTTAATCGAACCGAATGACTAGACCTAACCGACAAAATTTCGGTGAATTTTTTTGTTAATCTGACCGACATATACTTGAAAGCCAACTAACTACCCTTAATTCGATCGGTTGAATCAATTTTCGAAAAATGTATGAATATCCTTTGAAAAACAATTAAAAATCAAATTATTATTTTTAGTTTAAATTGGAAGGGAACCAAAGCCTACCTAAAATATTATAACTCTAAAATAAGAAGGGAACTAAATATCAACTTGCATAATAGTTGAACCCAGGCAATCCATCTGAAACATTTCCATAAAAGAAAAAAAATTACAATCAACTATTTGGACCAAAATTGTACTTAAAAAAAAAAGTTTAGACTATGTCAACTCCACGGTCATGAGTTCAATTTTAAGAATTGATATTTGACTCTCACATTATTTGAAAATAGATATACCATTTATTTAAGGCTTGTTGATCCCTTTCCCTAATTTGTAGGGTACTAAAAAAAAAGAGTTTAGACCAAAATTGTATTTATTATTTAAAAAAAAAAAACCCGTAACACCGTTGATTAAACGGCGTCAGATCACCAAACAGAAAACGACGAAAATGAAAGGAACGAAAAAAGTAGAAAAAGAAACAGAGAGTAATATATAAATAAAGATGCTGAATCCGCCACTAACGCCTGTATGTGTTTTTTCCTTTTTCCTTTTTCCTTTTTCTAATTTTGGGGATTTTCAGTTTTTCAGTAAAAAAAAAGAAAGAAAAAAAAAGAGAGATATTCCAACTCCAAAGAAAAAGAGAAACGTTTTGTTTTTAAGCGGCAATTCGAAGCAGATTCTTCTCCATTTTCTCTGTAAATTCAATTTTCACAGTTTCTCCACTTTTCAATCGCCATAGTTTTTCTCTTTATTTCAATCTCAGTTCGATTCAGATTCAGAAGAATCGCAGCTCTTTACTCGTCAGATTTATGGTACTACTCTCGCCTCCTTCATCTGATTAATTATTTCAATTTTTTTTTACTGTTTCTTTGTTGAATTTGCTCTGTTCTGTATACAATTCGTGTTGAAGATTTTGCTTAATATTGTAGTTGTTTTCTCGAGGATTGTGGAGGATGTTTTTCTGGAGAAACAATTAGAATTCGACGGAGTACTATTTGTAGTCTAGTGAATGCTCAGGTATTTTCTCCGATCCCTAGAAACTCAGGTTTATGAGCGATTGGTTTCTGGAAATAGTTTTGATCTTCATTATCATTAAATTTTAGGGTAATTCAGTGAGAATTGAAGTTTTTGGAGGGATTTGAATTCGAAATCCATCAAGAGCTTGAAGAATTTGCGTGTTAACTGTTTCGAAGGCTTTATTATTATTCCTATGGAGCTTCCTCAACCTCCCCGCCCCCTTGAAGCTGAAGGTATTCTGTGAATTCTGATATTTTTCTTTATCAAATTGGGGAAAAAATATTATAAAATCCCTCTTGAATTGAATCTTCATTTGTGAACGTAATAATAATCTCAAAGCTCTTGTTCAGGACGGAAACCAACGCATGACTTTCTGTCACTCTATGGTCATTCATCTGTCCACCAACAAGATCCATCTCAGTCCTTTCAAGGTACCATTCCTCTTTCAAATTACCAATTTGCAAAACTAAACCTCACAGATTAGAATTGTAAATCCTACTCAAATTTTTAATTTCCCTCAACTGATAGTTTGTTAGTTGATATAATTAAATTTATCCCATCTAACTATCTTAATCTCTTGGGTTGGTTATTCAAGAAGAAGTTAGTATAATTAAATTTACCTCCACCCACCGACTTAAATTTTTGGATTAATCGGTGGTTTAATATAATTCATTTGTGTTCCTGTTTGTTAGTCATGTACAATACAGTTTAGATCCAAAACCAATGGACTGCATTTTTCTACTTTCTCTTGGGTGTTACTGTTTGCATTTGATAAACCCATGTCTCTGTTTTGTTTGTTTGAAAACGAAATGAAATTATGGTTGTTCGTGCACGTGACTTTTTTTTTTTTATTAAAATCATGAATCTGGGGCACGAAGTAAAAGTAGGGCTGAATTTAATAGAGTAGAACAGAATAGATGATAGAATAGGGTCACCGAATTCCAAAAAGGAAAAGGAAAAGGCTCGGCAGGTAGCCAATTAGCGCCACCAGATTGGTGCGCCTTTTCAATGGGGACCAGCTTCGGGTGTCGACAATTGACTTGACATATCGCACACTTGAGGATAAGTGATGCAAATTCGGCTTACCCCTCGTGGCACCCCTTAAAAATTGCTTTGTTTTTTCTTTTGGAAGTGCATTATTCTTCTGAGTCAATTCCATGATAAATGAAAACGAATCTCTCTAAGCTTTCCACGTGGAAATAGCTTCTCCTGTTTATATCTACTGCAACCCCCATCATGCGTACCTCTTACGGAATCTTCATTATGAAGTGTTCTTTGAATGGAGACTTTCATATATTTGCATTCAGCTTGTTCATGTTTTTGGGGACAGCTGTTTTTCCAATTCTTTGAAGCGATGATTGTCATACTAGTGGATTTGTGTATTAATCCAACAACCCTCATGGAAGAAATAGTAAAACGTGAATAAAAAGTTTCATTTTCACTTTTTTTTCCCCATTTTTAGGCTGGATAGTGAAAAGGGTTCGATTCTGTACGTTCTGTGTTTAATAAATCACTGTTTATTCACAATCCATGGCTGCATTTGGGTTAGCTATTATTTTTGTGAGAACAGGAGGTTATCTTAAAACACATGATTTTCTTCGGCCGTTAGAGCGGATTGGGAAGTCATGCGCCAAGGAAGAGAAAACAATTAGTGTTCCCGAACGAGCAGCACCACCGTTGGCAACTCCAGCACATAATTCTTCTGTGGAGCGTCTCTTACCAGGTGGATTTGGGACTTACAGTATTAGCCACATTTCTTATTTCAACCAGAGGGTTCCAAAGCCAGAAGGGTCTGTATTTTCAGTCACTCAGGCGAATAATACTGACAAAAGTGACGACAACTCTCGTTGTAGCTCGTTATCTGGAAGTGGTTTCACGTTATGGGAAGACTCTGCAGTTAAGAAGGGAAAGACAAGGAAGGAGAATTTAGGTGAAAAGCCTGGTTTAAGGGGTAAAGTTTTTATCTTTACAAGCTTTTCAGTTCTAATTATTCATATACGACTAGCCCCACATCCTACTTTTTCTTTCATACCCCATACCCATGAAGGAGTAATATTTGTCTACTAATCGGTCAACAGAGCTCTCATGGACTTTCTAATCCTGATGGGGACTTAACGTGGATTTTTCTTCCAGTTAAAAACAAAATAGTCAGTAAGAACTCATGACCAAATATTTGCCACAAAATTCAAACTGCTAGGGAGAAAACAATGAAACATGTGCGCGTGCATATTTGTGCAATATCTTTTCAACTTTTTTAAAAACATTTTGCTTGCATCATGCATGTATAAGAATTCTAATACGGAGTTCTGGTATTAGCTCATATTTTCCCTTATCATTTGAGCTTTTATATTACCTTCTATCCATTCATCGGTTCTTCTGTTCTTTGTAGCGGAACCACCGGCGAAGAGTGAGCAATGGACCGTTTCAACGGAGTGGCCAACACAATCATCATCAAGCAACCATCGCAACAGCTTCAGTGAGATGTTAAAGTCTGCAGTCAAGGTTTCCACTGAGGAAGAGGAACTGGACGATGGTAAAGCATTTGTTATTAAGAAGGAATCATCGCCATCCACTGCCTATAAAGGTTCATTTCTCTCATACTGTTCTGTTCCTTATTCCCATAGATTTCATTTTCCGGAATATTTTCAGTACAAATTTTTTCCTCCTAGACTGGTAATAACGGTATGCCAATTTAAGGAAAATGTATCAGAAACAATGGAGCTAATACTTTTTTTAAGGACTTTGAAGAATTTATCCCCGAAAAGCTCTCCTCATTTATTCATCTTTCTAAAAATCTTGGATTTACAGAGGAATTAGGGATAAATATCCGTGGAAAATGCTCTGATCAGAAGGCTAACACGCCGAGATCCAAACATTCTGCAACAGAACAGCGCCGGAGAAGCAAAATTAATGACAGGCAAGATTCCGCGGATATATGTTTTTTTGTTTTTGTTTTTTTTTTCAGTAGCAGACATTACCCTTTCCAAATCACGTGTGTATATTTCCTTATAAAGAGCAATTAATTGAACAATCACTCCAGAAGTTGTTTCATTTGTGATGAAGTTGGAACGTTACATGCAGGTTTCAGAAGTTGAGAGAACTTATTCCTCGTAGTGATCAGAAGAGAGACAAGGCATCATTTCTGTTAGAGGTAAATGTGCATGTCATTAGATGATTTTCTACTTCTCTTTTGCTTATGGTGTGTAATAGATTGATTTCTGGACATATTTTTCTAGGTTATCGAGTACATTCAGTTTTTACAAGAAAAGGTTACCAAGTACGAAAGCTCGTCGCTGCAAGGATGGTACCATGAACCACCGAAAATAATCCCCCGTGTAAATACTCAATGCAAACTCTCTTTCCATCATTTATGTATATTATGTATATTACACTATCCCTCGTAAAAACATTTTGAACTTTTGTTATAGTTCCACAACTTAACTGATACTAACTACCTAATCAGGAAACCCTCTGATCCTTGTTGTGCAGAGAAACAATTGTGATCCAGCACAATGTTACATCGATCAATCTCAAGTAGCAAAGAGTGGCCCGGTGTTCATATTTACTGGGTCTGACGAGAAAAACATGTCTCACTCCGGCCGCTCGCAAAACGGAGTGGAATCTGAAGTTTGTACTTCCACCACTTTCAGAGAAGCTGATCATTATCCTGGAGCAACCAACAAAGCAACATCTTATCCAATATTGCAGCCATGCCATTTCATACCTGTCATAAGTGAAGGTGAAAAAACTGCACTTCAATCTCAAATGGCATATAATGCAGACAATAAACCACGCGAGACAAGATCATGTGCTACCGATGTTACTGCTGTTGGTAATAAGCTGAAAGAACCAGAGCAGAGCACTGAAGGTGGTAGAATTAGCATCTCAAGTGCATATTCTCAAGGGTGAGTACATATTCGCATTCCATATGCTTGTTTAATTTGGTATTTTCTGATATTCACGATCTTAAGTTTTTTTCATCCAATCAACAATAAGTTTAAGTTCAGCCATCTTCGAGACTGATTGTCATCATAGTATTAACAGTTAGCTCTTCTCGACAGCAAAGTAAATGTCGGAAGAGGCTATTAGCAATCAATTCGTGATTTGATTCATGAATTAAGCGACATTAGATTTGGTTTGTCAACGGGCAGGTTGCTAAAAGTTCTCACACAAGCACTACAGAGTTCTGGAGTGGATATGTCACAGGCCAGCATCGCTGTCCAAATAAAACTTGGAAAGAGAACAAATTGTAAAGAAACTGCCCCTACACCTGCTATTCTGGTAAACTAGTATTGCATAGCTTTATAAAACGACCATCCTTTTTCGCATATGCATTGCATTTTCCTCCATTGTTCATAAATTCTATCCTCTATTGTTTAATAGGATGATTCAGCTCGGCCGAGCGAGAGACGGATCCGTAGGATCAGAGGTGCAGCTGCAGAGGGCTTGGAGCAGGCTTTCAGTAAGAAGCAAAAGACATGAAAAGAGATGATATAACAAGTATTCTTCTGTCAATTCATTTTATTATAACATTACTTCATTTTTATGTTCCATTTCTTCCATGAGGGGTTTATGTCCTTTTCAATTATTTGGGAATCTATGCATCTGACCCAAGATTGATTGTTGTACATTATGATTATGGTAGTTCCTTTTGTAGTTTTGATTTTTTTTTTTTTTTTTTGGGCATCCCCCAACATAATATGGTGAAGCTGTAGCTGCTTTATAAATCGGGCTTCCCTTATTATTTAGGGCTGTTTTAGATGTGAAGGCTTTCGTTTTATGTAAAGTTTTTTCTTTTTGCCTGCTCTTGATATAAACTCTTGTTTATTTCTGAGAATGAATCAAAATAACAAAAAATGTATAGATTGTTTACTTCATATACATTTTTTTTAAAAAGCAAGTGAAATCATTACGCAGCTGTAATAGTAATATTGTGAGCCCCTAGGGAATTTGTTCTAGGTGTCAAAGTTTAGCAATAATATTCCATGTTTAGCAAATATTGATAAATTTTGCAAATATAGCAAACTTTTCAAACTTATATTGAGAGATCAAGTCAATTAGTGACATAGGCCTATTCAATAGCCTTTTGCTCAATTTCTCGTGGAGTCAAATTCTGATCGATACGAGTCAAGGACCCCTTGGCCTTTGATTTCCATATAAAGGACACGACGTGCACGAATACCCTCTTTAGCTTTTATTTTGATGAACTAAATGTCTTTCATTAAGATTAGGAGGAAGATTTGACCATTTTTTTTCAAGAAATCCCCCACGAAAAGTACTCACTATTCATTTTCAATTGAATAATAAAAAGACCTACGATCCCATAGTTAAAATTTTTTTTGCTGAGACTCATTGGAGTCAAAATAAGTGACCTTCGTTGAAGATAATGAGTGATACTAATTGAAGTCGTACAAACTAATCGACACTAATCATGTTTTCAATATCCACTTTCATGTCATCAATTGAAGTCTATTGCTTTTTGTAATTTTGGCCGGTCTTTCCTCCTTTTTTTATTTTCTTTATCTGTAAAATAGTTTAAATTAGATATTTGCTTATTATTTATTTTATTTTTTATTTTCTGTGCAAATGCCCCCTTTAAATAATGTATGTCTTTTACTAGAAGATCTGCTTTAGGAGGGAGAAAAAATCTTGAGAAAAGAATAAATTTGGTAACTTTACTGGCACGACTCTATTATCTCCCCATTTTTTGGATCTCAATTCTCTTTTCTATACTTTAATTTTACAGAAATGATTGGTTCTCCGCATCTATAACTTAAAGAAGCATCAAACTACGACACTTCCATCTTTGTTGTCTTAATTGATTTTTCTTTCTGCCGTATTCCAAAAGCATCTTTTTTTTTTTTCCGTTTTTCTTTTCTTTTTTTTAGCATACAATGAGAAATTATAAGAGAGAAAACTATATGGGAGCCAACTTCTTTTCACTCTTCAATATCTCAGACAATTAGAATTCAACCTTTGTTTTACACCCAAGTTTGTAACCATGATGAAGAAACTCATCTGATAACCAGGGAATCAAATGAGATTAAATACAAAAATCAATGAACAAAATGCCATCATCCATAGAATCTGATTGCCTGCTAGGCAAAAAGAACATATCAGAACCTTTCCTTAGTGCATAAATATGAATCTAGCTGTGCTTATTGGGAAAGGGGTAAAAATAAACCATTTTCACTCCCTATAGCTCGCTTCTTACTAATATGAAGACCGAGGCTAACATTGAGAGTGATATGTAATGTGGAGAAAATGGTTCTGGGATTCATACCAATTCAGTCTGTGTACAACTATGCCTGTCTACGCAGTTCGATCGGCCGCTCTCTTCCTGAAAACACCGAGGTTGCTGATATATACGACCATGTTGAAAAGAAAGTCCTTCAATCGAGTTCTTTAGAAACAAATCTGTGGACATTGAAAATCTTGAATGATCCCATTAGTTCAACCTCTCCATGTACTGAAATGTTGTGTCATAATCGAAGCATACAAAACTCATATTATTCTCTTCAGCATTTGGGAAGACATAGTCCCTTTTTGTTTCTCGAACGGTAACAAACATTCTTCCGGGTTGGCATAGAAATAATCCTCTTCTTTCGGTTTGTCGTGAATCACGAGCCTTTTAGCTGGTTTGCCCATTCGGTCTGCGTGGGATTCTTTTACGGCTAACGAGAACTCATCCCAGCTTAGCTTTCCACTATTGTATTGATCTATTAAATCCACAAGTATCTTTCTGTCCAACAATATGGTCTTCTTAAACCCAAGATATCTAAAACATCAAAACACACAAGTAGTCACAATATCAGTTGCATCCTTTGACATGTAGATACTAGATTCTGATAAGTTTAGTACCTGCGATGACCTTCGACAACTTTAGCCATATTCCCATCATACGTAGGCACGAATATATCGCTTTCCAACGAGACAAGGTAATCTAATGCAGCCATCTGGGATGAGTGATTCTGAAAGAACCTGAGGTCAGAAGGCTTTAGCAAGGTCTCCTTCTTGACCTATTTCAACAAAACCAAAGGCAAATAAAAATTGTAAGGACATGATGGCACAATGTTAATGGGATACAGAAACTGTTGCATAACTAATCTACGAACCAGTTTCGGATAAGCCTTTGCGAGACTCTCCATTCGCCTTTGCCCTCCATAAATTTCACCAGCTGCAATATAAATCTGAAAATTCGGATCAATATCCAGTGCCCTTAGTGTTAGTGCAGTTTCTTCTGGGGTCAAGGGGCACAACCCATCCTTCCTTTTCAGGTCAGAGTCTATTACTTTCTCTTTCCACCATGGATATGCATATCTGCATATATAAAGTAACAGAGAATGAGAATGAGAAAGAGTTAACCGAAAATCCTAATGCGAAATGATTAAAATACAAGTAAACATCACCTCATTCTTGTCAATTCCTCTACTTCTTCACCGTTACAACCTTTATTACAGCCAGAAAAAGCCAACATATCCATCTCATATCTAAGATGAAGCACTAGAAAAGGGCCATTTTTCCTAAGCAGCTCGACAACCCTTTTCCCTAACTGCTCTATCTCGGAGGTGAATTTCAGAGCACTATAGTTTACTCGACATCTCAGCTTTTGTAATTCCATTGGTTGGCCATTGTTGGCGAGTCGAGCATCAGTTCTGTTCAGATGCAAAACTTTGTGCTTCTGAATTAGTGGAAGAATCTATAATTGGAGGGAGGAAAAAGAGTTTTCAGAACTATGTAAGATAAACAAAACAACAGAAAAGACAGAAAAAGATCATTTTCAGATTATCTGTTTGGAAACAATATTGATGTTAAGGGACAAAAATATGCAAATAATATATTTTACATGAGGAACAAAAAGAAAACTAACCTGATTATGATAGTATGAAATGTCAGACCAACTAATAGGTGGCATAGAGTAGACCATCTGCTGTTCCATTCTCTTCTTAAGCCTCATGGGTAACTCTCTTATGATTCGTACTTGATCTCTCAATGATCCAATGAAATGTTCCACATCAAATATATCTTGAAATTCACTGAAATCAACAGATTCAAGTTTATTCAATCTCAACCACATGAAATTTCCTCCAGCCCAAGATAGAACAAAAATGGAGTGAAAAACAACACACCTAGGATCAGCCCAGAATGAGGTCTTATCCAATTCGGGTACTATAAGGGTGACATTCAAATATCTGGCAATGGCAACCATGTCACATATCTGCAAAACATACAGAAGAGGAAAATGAGAATAAAAATTAAGTATTATAGACACTGGGCTATTCAAATCACCCACCGCTGCTCTCATTTGGTTGAGTCCTCCATTGCAAGAAACCATCAAGTAGCCATTGTTTTTGTAATATCCTGATATAAGAATAACAACACACATTCCTTTAACAGTAAGTAAAGACTAAAAAAGAGAAACAATTCATACAAAAATCTAAAATAACCCTTCTTCTAAAAATGAAATCAAGATTAAAAAGGGTATGCCAATTCCAATTCCCTACAAATGAAACCCAAGATAACAAGAAACTGATAATCAACATCAATTTCAAAGATTTCCAATTCCTCTAAGAAAGTACAAACAATCACATCTAACCAGTTAGGCAGTTTTCACCCACAAAAATTCAAAACACCAAAAAAAAAAAGGGGGGGATAGGCACAAACAACACTCACGCTTTGGAGGAAACACAATTTTGGGCGGAACAGAAATGCGAATTTCCTGAACTCCAAAAACAGCAGCGGCGGCGGCAGATTCATGAGAAAAACAAGAAGGCCAACCTTTCAAGACACCAGGCCCCCAAACCTGCCGGAGAGAAATAAACTGAACGATGCAAGTCCAGAGCATAACAGTCGTCGTTAAACGGATCAACCACGGCCGTACTCTCAAACTCTTCAGTTTCTGAACCTTGCTCTCTCCAAACGTTTTCAATTCCATCGCCGTCGATTCACAAAGCTTCCTCCGATTTGCTTCTATCTTGCACATTTCAAGAATAGATCCGTTCCGAATTCGATGAATGCCGGATCAGAAACGTACAAACGACGAACACGTAAAGCCAAAAACAGATTTGTGTGTATATAAGGGAATAAATTACTACCGGAATCTTCAAGATTCACAAGGGAGAGGCAGATCAAAACAAGATAGGAAATAAAACAAAAACTCCAGACCACAAAGAAGAAAGCAGATTATATATATATTTTCAGAAACAAATTCAAAATTGCATCGATGAACAACGAACGAACGAACACTGTTGTTTTCCACAACGAACATTACCGAAATCTCTGCCCTGGAAACGAAAAAGCTCAACGACTTCGTTGAGAGATTCTCGGAATTTTTTTCAAATTCAATTCAAAATTTGTAAAACGATGATTCTACAAATCGGATTTTCGCCGCTGATCAGTAGATCGTCTTTGCATCGCCCAGAACCTCGCCGCGAATACCGATTCCCGATGACGCTGTTGAGAATATATAGGAACCGGAGAGATGCCGGAGTCGGGTCGGGTTTGCGGGGTAATAAAGATGATCCGACTCGGCCCCAGAGGGCTGATACGGTGACCCTACTGTTTAGGTAAGTCTATCGTGTCCAGTGACATTATTCCACGTGTCTACTCGAGAATTTGGCTTTAATGAGATCTCTCGTGGGAATCACTGGTTGGTGGTGAAATAATTGCAGATAAATGCGAAGAAATTGGATTTCGCGATATATTATAAGAAACCGCGATAAGTTAAATGGAATATCTCGTGACGCGCTTTTTCTTTGAAATTTGCCGTCGGTGGGTGTAGATTTGAGTTTTTTTTAGTACTTTCTTGGCTTGACATGCGATCCACTCACAGAATTTATTTATTTGTTTTTTATTCATGAGCATTAGTTTATTATATTATTATTTTAATAAATTTTATTTGATTCATATTAATTTTATATATAGATACATTGTCAGGGTTAGTTGTTATTTTCATATTAATTTTTATAAAAATATATATGTTTCTTGTGGGGAGATTCTTCCAAATTTGTCCAATGTTGCAAGAAAATAGAGAAAATATCTGTTTTATTGAAATTTTTGGTGAGTTGTAGCATTTTTACTCTAAACTTCCAAATTTAATTCTTTCAAATCGTGAGGGTTTAAGTCCCTTCATCCAAAACCCTTAAAAGTCATGTTGGAGTCTTTAATTATTTATAATTTCATTAACATTATGTTATTTTTTCTTCTACTCTTGCGTAACTGAATGGAAATAGATTGTTCGATTTTTGTTTTTTTAATTTTTAGAATAATACTTAAATAACATCTTTCTAATTGTTAACACATTTAATATATGAGTTGAATATGGTCATTTTGTTTTGAGAATAGTAAAAAGAAGAAAAAAAAAATTATGTACATGCATGAAATGAATTATAACACATTTTTTTATGTAAAATTAATAGGGCTTTAGAGAAAGATGTAGGTAGGTATGATAAATGAATTTTGAGAAATTTGTATCTTATTTTTTTTAATATGCCTTATTTTATTTAGGGTTATTATTATTATTATTATTTTGTAATGGTATGTGAATTGAGCGGAGGAAATGAAAATAGCGAGCAACAAATTTAATTTTCATGGTGAAAATTGATTCACTTGCCAAATTCATAAGCAAAATTTGATTTTTGTTTCCTATAAAAATACAACCATATAGAAAAATTGTACTTATATACTAATATTTATTATAAATATTCACTAATACAGTATTATAAAAAAATATGATTAACATTAATGACTATAATTGTTTTTTTTAATTGATTATATATATAATTATTTTCTAAATTTTATTAATCTTGCAAGTTTCTCAATTATATATTATATTTTCTAATTACATTTTTGCCTTCCAATCTTACCTTTTGGTTTTTAAGACTTTTCAACTATGATAGATTAACTAAAATTGAGCATAATTCAAGTGATATAAATGCTTCCATTTTCAAATATTGTTATTATTATTATTTTTTTAATTTTAAAAAATCTATGATAGATTAACTTAAAAAATTAACTAGGCAACTTTTAGTTTTGGACAATATGAGGTGGAGATTCTAACTTAACCAAACAATAATATAGTCTTTTATTCATTTACCAATTTGACTATTATCTAAATTTACGAGTTGATTTTATATTTAAGAACAAATAATAATTATTTAGCGAATATGTAAGGGGGTGTATGGTTAGCCGTATTGAAATGGGTTGGTTTGGAATTGGATTCCAAACCCCCACAACAATACAATCAACCAAACATTGGATTGAAATTATAATTCCAAACCTCTCCAAACTCTAAGGTTGGAGGAATCCGTAGCCCCACTATTTTTTCATCTTTTTTATTCTCTCCCTCATTTTTCACACATATAATTATTATTATCATTCAATAATAATAACATAAATTTGATTAATATGAAAGTGACAACATTTTATAAGAATTTTAATTGAAATATAATATTTTAAATTTTGACTATTATAACATTTTTTAATTATTATTACAATACTAATTATATTATTATTATTATAAGTATTAATAGATATAAATTAAATAGCCATTATAGAAGAAAATTATTTTTATTTTTTTAAAATTATTAATATAAAATTTATAATTTCATGTTTTTAATAAGTATAGAGTCTTAATTTAATGAAATAATTATTGCATTGCATAAAAATTGATTAAAAAATAAAATAATAAATATTTATATATAGCAAACCAAACACAATAAACATCTAAATAAGAGTATGTAATATAACTGTACTCTATATTAAAATTATTTTATCTTTAATATAATATCATTTAATTTTATCTTTAATAACTATGCTCTATATTGAAATTATTTTATCTTTAATATAATTTAATTTCATTTTCCTTAAAATTCTATAAATGTAATATTATTATTTTTAATTAATAAATGTAATATTTTTTCTATTAATGTTATATTGTTTAACTTTATAATAATATACTAATAATAAAGATAGTATACATAATACTAATATTTTTATTGTTTTACATTATACATAATTATTATTATAACTATTTTATGTTCATTATTATTTTAAAATGAAGGTTAAAATTTTCTATTTTGGTATTATTTATTATTAGTTTTATACTTATGTTTATTATTATTAATAAAATTTATTTAATATTAAAAGAAACAAAGTCATTTTCTTTTTTAATTATCATAAATTTTGTCAAAAATTAAATGATGTTGAAAAATGATTAAGATTGGAACAATAGACATAAATATAAGTTTTATGATAATAATTTGTTATTATAAAAGTTGTACTATCAACATTATTTTTAATATTCATTATGATTCCATTATGGAGTACGAATACGTCAAACCAAACAACATTTTTTATTTCGAAGTTATAATCCAACAATCCAAACACAGTAATCAAGAATTCCAAGGAATCTGATTACATTACTGGATTCCGAGAAATCCTAATTACAGGGAATTGGATTTCAAACCAGCAAATCAAACGACCCTAAGCAGTACCTAGTGGCAAGTGGGATTTGACATGAAAGGAAGCAAAGCTAGCTTCTTGATTATTCTTCAATTTTACTCTTTTTTTTTTTTTTTTTTTTTTAATCTTCACATTTACTTAATATACAATATGCTTTTGACTTCTACATTCAACATGTTGTACATATTAGGTGTAAATAATTTTTAACATGAGTATTTGTACAATCATATTTATTTATTTTTTTGCAAAGTTTTTATGATTGTTTTCAAGAGTTTTCATTACAAAGTAACAAAGGAAATATCTTTAATAAAACTATGACGATCCCCCATCTTGTTTCCTCATTTTTATTATTTCTTTGTCTTTTTGTTTATATAATTTTAAAACCATAATTAAACATATGGTGTTTGTTGGTGTACAATTTAATATTGTTTATTTTGTTTTGTTTGGAAGAGATTTGATGTTGTTTATTATATGTTCTTTAACTTTACTTGGCAAGTTATTATAAAGAAAGAAAAAAAAGAACAACTTTACTTGGCAAGGACTTGATATTATTGATATAATATTCTATATATAATATAAAAATTAATTTTGAATGACCCCTCAAATAATAATTGACAATTTATGAGATACATACATCTCTATTCTTTAAATAGTTATAACCTTTACGATAATTATATGGATTTTGGAAACACCCAATAATTTTCATTCAAAATAAGATATGGATTGTATACTCCTAATTTTAAACTATTATTGTAATATTTCCAAGTTATTTTTTTTATTGAACAATAATTAGAATAAGGATTTGAATTGATAACATTTCGGTTATCCACTTATGTAAGTTAATTATTGTTTGTTCCCACAAAACTTTAACCTTTGCTTCGTTTAATTATTTGACAGAAACTTATGTGCAGCTCAAATTCATATTAAATGAATTTCTATTCTTAAAAATTAGAATGTTATTTTTAAATTTGAATGTGAGAACCATAAATCACAAATGACGATGATGAGTTCAATCTTTAATGAGTATTGACCAAAAAAATTAATTTTTTACGAATATTTTTTACATTCAAATGTTGTAATATATTTGTGACTATATATAGGTAAACATCAACTAAGAAAATAGGAGATAAAAGATTCATATTCCTTCGTTTGTTTCATGATTAAGTAAAGGAAAAGTTGAATTTTAAGGTTTATTTATTCGTTTAAGGAATTAATTAAAGAACCTCAAAGTGTTTTTAACACACTTCATTTGAACGATTTCTGTTATTATTATTATTTTGGAAAATAAAATATTTTATTCAACCTATTAATCTCACATAAATGCAATTTTTTCATTGAATCCTCTTGTTTTTGTCATATTTAACGGCAGAAATTAATTCAAATCAATTGAACTCGCATATACAGAATTAAAAACACTTAAAAATTGTTAATGATGTGCAAGTACAAATTAAAATGTTTCAACTTTAAATCACGATCTCAAAAGAAACTTAATTACTTTTAGGAAAAAGATGATTCAGTCTCTTTGAACTAAAATTGTGTACTCTTAACACAAAAATAATTGAAATGTATGATCTATGAATTTAAAGCTTGTGCTCCAAATATTGTTGAATTAAAAACATGAAAAAATAATCTAATTTGTCCATTTTCACCATATACTTTTAATAGAAATCAAATCAAGCTATTCTCAAAAAAAAAAAAAACAAACAAACAAATCAAGCTTAATCACGTGCATAACCAAACCATTGAATAACTATGTCCAAAACTTACAAAAAAAAATTTGGATAAAAAACTTATCTTAGTTAATATGGGAAAAAATTGGAAAACTGGTAGAAGTTTAGGTAAAATTTGCAATGGTTGTTCAAGGTTAAGGTAAAAATTGCATTACTCATTATAATTTAAGAAAATTTATCAAATTAGTCAAATTTATGAAATGGTTATAAATACAATCATTTTTTAATAAATACATAGTATTAATGTTGATTGTCAAATACTTTTTTTTATAATACTTGTAATAATAGGTATTTATAATACAATATTAAAATATATTAATAATTATAAATATAAATATTTTAAAACTTTCTTATATTTATAATTATTTTGCGAAAAAAGTTAGTGAAATACAATTTTTCAAAATTGAAAACTTCATAAGTTTAAGAACTTCTTTTATTGTTTAAAAGAAAATATATACAGTTCTAAAAAAAAGGAAAAAAAAAAAAAAAAAAAAAAAAATATATATATATATATATAAAAGATCTTCTTATTATTTTAAATTTTCATTTACTAAAAGTAAAAAATATATATTTCTTTTCATTTTCGTCCACTTAGTGGTCTTATTTTTAGAGATTACTTTCTTCGATAACTTTTAAGAATAAGTTCAAGCCTTTAAAATGCAAAATTTCACCATGTAATGAAATATTGATTTAGCCTAATTTTGATTCAAGGTTAAAAAATATGTAAGCAAATGTTTATGAAGTTAACATTTTAATTATTTTTTGTAAGTATAATTGGGATGATCTATCACAAATATTCTAAACTAACACACTACAAATATTTTATAGTTAGATTGAATTGGATTCATATATTTTTACTTAACACAATCCATAAACACATTGATTATCATAATACGCTCTTTTTTTTCTTTTTTTTTTTCTTCACATTCTGACCTTATTTCTCTAAAATTCCTATTCTACCCTCTCTCCTACACGTATCTTCGATCGATTTTCCTCAAATTTACTTTTTCATTTCTTTCATTTTGCGATGGTCTTCTCCCGTGACGATTTTCCCCAAATTTATTTTTTCATTTCGTTCTTTCTACGATTGTCTTCTCTAGTGAATGATCGATACTTGCAAAATCTAATTCTAATTTCGATTTATTGTTTTCTTGGTTTTCTTTTTCGTTTCAGATTTTAGCCACCAAAGATTGTGTAATTTTTCATTCACGTATTCACTTCTATATGCTAAACTGATTCACTTCTATGACTTAAAAAAATTAATTGAAATCTCTTATTCGTGATTGACTTTAATCAATTAACAACTGATTGAATTCAACATTTGATAAATTAATTAAAATTAAATTCTATGAGTTCAACTTATATAAGTCAATCAGTTCAACTGATAGAAGTCAATATGTTTTTTATGTGAAAAAAATCAATCAATTTTTAAGTTACATAATGATTGAAGACATAGTGATTGAACAGAAATATAAAAATAAATAAAATTCAATC
>JBBMKA010067987.1:0-16269 GCA_037833695.1 Sechiopsis laciniata | reverse complement strand
GAATTCTCTTTACCATTCTTAGATAAATAGTATTGTAGAATTCTCTTCACCAATCTAGAACATATGTGTATGGTCTAAAACCTTCCTTGGCCATCTAGGATAAAGTTGAATGATCTAGAATCTTCCAATATTATTCAGCAGCCTCTGCCATGAATTTCACAAATGGGTTGGTGTCGCTCTCCGAGGGTACATTGACATCTGGGACGTCATCAGCCGTTACATTGAAAGGCAAATTGGGCAACAGCCTATGGACAATATCAGACATATGGGAAGAAGAAGAAGCTGTGTAATCTGAATTTGCCATAATAGTTTTACTGATGAGCAATGGCACAATCCCAGTAGCATGGAACACCATTCTCGGTACGCCGAATTGTTGGCAAATCCCGAGGGTCCAACCGAGGAAGTGGTCGGAGACGACGCACAAAGGGAGGTCCCCGGAATCCGCCATGGATTGGAGGAGCAGTTGGAAGGGGTTGTGGAGGTGAATGGTGGAGGTGAGGAAGGACACGAAGAATTCCAAGGAAGGAATTTGTGAGAGGTTTTCCAAATGGTTAACCTCAGAAAGGCCATCAATGGCTGGTAAATGAAGCTCCACAAGGGATATGAGGGGAAAGCCATGGATTTTGGGAGAAATGTGTTTTAAATTAGATGGAATTGTCACAATGGTCACTCTAACTTGTTGAAGAGAGAACCCTTTTGCCAAATCTATCATTGGAAGAGTGTGGCTGTGAGCCATGAAAGGAAATATGACAATATGAGAGCTTGTTGATGAAGCCATTAATGGTTTCTTCTTCCTTCAATAACTTCAGTGAAAGAAGATGTTGAGAATACAAAAACTTGCTCATCCATTTGGAAATATGTATAAGAGAAAGGGCAAAACTTACCTACTCCATATTGTGTTAAAATGTGGCTATACGATTGTGTTGTATCAAAAAACTTACATGATTGTGAAGGTTTTATAACAGATCTTCGCTAAAAATAAAAAATGTAATATTATTTAATAATTTTGATACAACACAATCGTATAGCCACATTTTAACACAATATTCTTGCCAACTTTTAACACAATATTCATGCAACTTAAATGATATTCCTCATAGAATCCAGGCTCGCCTGCAGCAGCAAATTCTGCAAATACCCAATTGCTAATCGATTTCATAATAAACTTTATATAATCTTCACACTTTAATGTAAAAATCTTAGGAATCCAAAGGTCATGAATTGATTTTAACACACAAATATCATAAGTGAGTTGTCTCATAAAAATGAGTGAGGGGTGTAAGATAGACCAATCCATTAAAGCATATATATATATATATATATATATATATATATTAAATACTTTTAAAAAGCTTATATAAAAATTGTTTTAAGATTCTAATACTAGCTTTTTATAACCAAATTTTAATTTGATATCTATTAAACTACAACTTTTTAAATATCTATGTATATTTATTTTTAAAAACCATACATTTTTTAAAAATTAAAATGGAAATTAAATACTTTTTTTATTAACTTGTAAGTTTCTAGTTACTAGATAGAACTTTTTTTTTGTTGTGTTCAAATAAATTACCAAATAATGAAATTAAGCTCAAAATTATAAATAAATAAAAATAACCCGACCCATATAGATTATTCAAAATTGAATAATTTAATGGATATAAATTTGAATTTAGTATCTACACGCTACAAATGTAATGTTATGTCACTATAAGAATTGAGGCTTTCTGCGACGACAATTTCCATCACGTTAGGTAGCTATCCGCGACAACATTCCGTCGCGAAAAGACAGTTTATCACGACGAAACAAAGTCCGTCGGTGTAGCTTACGTTTAGCCAACGAAAAATGGCGTTCCGTCGATAAAACCAATACAAAGCCGACGGAATATCCTTCCGTAGGCGTAGACCGCCTTTCGCGGCTGAACTTAGCTCCATCGCCAAAAGTTTGTGTTGAAGGTAAAACAATATCATACTAAAAAAAGTTCACAATCTACTTTTATCATTGCAAATGAATTTCATGATAAACTTTAAGGAAAATTGCCTTTTTAATTCCTACCTTTGAGTTGGAGTTTTACTTTAGTACTTATGTTTTCAAATTAAGCACTTTCATCACTGACATTTAAATAATACTCGATTTTAGTTATTGAGATAAATTAATGATGTGATTATTATTGGTGCTTATTTTTAAAGTCAAATTAACTTTTTAATGTTTTTAGTTATAAAAATAAAGTGACACAAATAATAATAAAAAATTAAATAAAATTATTTATCATTTTCCCCACTTCATCATTTCTTTAAAATCTCTAATATTTAAAAAAATTTAAAAAAAAAAAGGCACAACTAAACAGTGAATTAAAATCTTTAAAGAAATTTTTTGCTTTAATTTGAATTTTATTTCGTCAACTAAAATCTGGAAATTATATCATTAGATTGTAAAAAAAATATATGAAGATACAAAAGAAATCTTTTACTTTGATTTGAAATTTATTTCGTCAATTAAAATCAGGAAATTATATCATTAGATTGTAAAAAAAAAAAAGAAAAAAAAAAAAGAAGAAGAACCGTAAAGGGAGTAAAGAGAGAGAGGAAAATAAATACAAATGGGAGTGAGAGGAGAGAAGGAGGAAATATAAAAAAATAAGGAACAAATAAATAAATAAATAAAATAAAAAAAAGATAAAAAATTCATAAAACGCATTTTTTTAAAAAATATTCTTTTAGTTCTTGGGTTTTGGAAAAAAGTCTGTTGAAATAACAAAGTCTTTATTGGATCTAGTGTTATATTATTTTTCTATTGAATACACCTTATAAATATAATAGTAGTATTCATTTTGAAAGGTTTGAATTTGAATAAAGGGTTTAGTTTTAAAATATAGAGGAGAAGAAAAAGGGGAAGTGGAGTGGTTTGAAGTTGTGAATGTTTGGGGAACAAGTGGAAAGAAAACGTCATTTAAATATTGATATTTGAGAATTGGGGTTGGAAGAAAAATTAAAATGAAAACCTTTGTTGGATGTTAGGGATTAAAATTGGAGGTTTGTTGAAAACCTTATTTCACGTTTCGGGTTCAAAGAAGAATACTCATTTTTTTTACTTTATTTTATTTTCTCATTTCTAATCCAATTTCTAAAATTTTACAAATATTGAACTAAATGGAAATTTTCATTTTTGCAAATTAATATTTCCACATTTAAATAACTTTTTTTATGTCCATATGAGAAAAAATAGTAAAACAAATCGAAATAAATTTTTTTTTTTTTGTTTTTTTTTAAATTTTGAATTTATAATTGAATTTCTATTTTTTAAAATTTTGATCATTATTAAACTATAAAAAGTTACAGTAGATGTCCTACTTTAAGAAAACAGTTAAAAATCTCGACACATTCAAAAATATTAGCAAAACTAATTTCTAATTAAAACTTTAAAAATTTGTTTTAATGAAAAAATGGAAAATTACCCTTCAACCTATATAAATGGTTAATATCATACTTAACTAAAATACACTTGTATTTCCTACCTGTATTAGTTGGGCTTTTTACAAGACTAAGTTTATTTATTGAAAATAATCACAAATTTGTCCACATACAAAAATTATAAATTATAGAAATACCTTTCTATCAGTATTAATTGTTAGTATCATACTTAAGTAAAATACATTTAATGTTCTCCGGTAATTAACTAAGATATATTTTTTTGAGATGTTGAACTAGTTTACAACCAAATAATAAAATCATTGTGTCACTGACCATTCAATTAATTAACTAACATATTGTATTTATATGTAAAAAACGTTGTTCCAATTTTTATTTTTAGTTTTTTAAACTTCTAATACTAGTATTTATTAAGTAGATGAAATTTGTGCACGTCTTAGGGTATTAATAAGTTTTTATACGTATAATAATCTGGTTTTAATGAATTTTGATAGATTTATTACAATATTCACAAAGTACTACCTGATACACTCTTATTATAAATTACATACTAATATTGTGTATAATGATGTAACACATTACTCTAGATATAGATGGGTTTATGTATTTTGCTATATAAAAACTCACAAATAATATCAAATGCAACGTATTTATCCAATAGATATTATAATAAAAAAATTAGTATTTATGTGAAATGTATAATAATATATTATTATAATAAATTTGTAATATGTTCATCTCTTACATCATATAAATTTGGTGTTTTGATTGAAAACTATGAAAGTTAAATATTTATTATATATAAAATATTTTTTAAAATTGTTATAATTAACATAACGACTCTAGAATTTGCTATCTACGACAAATATTCTTAATTTATATTAGTTTTGAGTGGATATAAATTTATAAAAAATAACACAACATAATATATAAATATTTTTTTATTTTGATATTTATTACTAAATTTATAATTTCTAATAAAGTTGGTCAGTTATAATAATAATTCAATTAAGTGAAAAAAATAAAAGTTAAACTAGAATAAAAAAGAGTAAAATTAGAATAAAAGAAAAAGAGATTAAGATGAGATTTGATATTAAATTTTAATGGAAGTTTGATGTATGTATATATATATATATATATATATATTAAAACCAAACGCATGACATCCTAAGATTAACACTTGTTTAATAGTGTGTAGATCAAGCCACACACCTTCAAAACTTGTTTACTACTTTAGACAAAAACAACAAAGACAAAAAAAAAAAAAAAATAATAATAATAATTGATTGACAAAAACAAACAAAGATGAAAAAAAAAAAAAAACATATTGAGCTATTGATTGTAGCTCAAACGTTTAAAACGTTTGCCGTTAAAAAACAAAGACGCGTCCATTCGCACAAGAAAAAGATAAAAATAAAATTAGGTGATGTCTTATGATGATTTAAATTTTGAAGTTGGTGGTTGAATGACAACTACATCTCGTTAATTTTTAATTTTAAAAAACAGAAAAATAAAATTAAATAAAATTAAAATGTACCTCCCATTAATTCACATAACTCGGCTTCAAAGTTTAGGTGATGTCTAACATCACCTAAATTGCTCTCTAATAAAAATGGGATGGTAAATAATAAATTTAGTTAAATTATGAATTTGATATCTATAATTTGAGGAAAGTTAGAATTTCGTTCTTATTATTTTAAAATCTAGAATTTAGTCTCTATGGTTTGAAGATCGTTAGAATTTGGACCCTATAATTTTAAAAACTAGAATTTAATCCTTATGTTTTGATAAGATCTAAAAAATAATCCTTATCTTTTCTAATCGTTAGCGAATAGAGTACGTAAAAGTTAGTTATTTATGTGTCAATGATAGTTAGAAATGTCCACGGGGCGGGGCGGGGCCGGGGAATGGCTTCCTCGCCCTCGTCCCCACCATAAAATTCAATACCCATCTCCGAAAAAATCCCCGTTTTTTTTTCTCGGGGATCGGGTTCCCCGCAGGGATTTCTTTTTCAATTTTTTTTTCTTTTTCATTTTTTATATATTTTTTGAACAAAAAATTTAAAAAAAGAAATCAGATTTTCTTAGAAAATATCTATAAGTTTCAACTATAATATTAATCATCAAATAAATTATTCATATGCATAGATATTATCACCAACAAATATATATTCATTTGAAAATTAAAGAGGTAGAATTAAGAAAAAATATATATATATAAAAAAAAAAAAAAGATAAACGAGGCAGGGATCGAGGAATCAGGGACGGGGAATACAATCCCCGTCCCCGGCCCCGTTTAGCCAACAGGGATTTTTTATCCCCTATCCCCGGCCCCGTTCCCCACCTAATCAGGGATTACCCGCGGGGAAAATGGACATCTCTAATGATAGTTGTGTCAATTAATTGACTAATTGGACAAAAAATTAGTATGAGTAGCTAATTTTACGTACTTACTTGATAGTGATTACAAACGATAATGACTAATCATTAGATTTTATCGAATCATATGGACTAAATTTTAGGTTTTAAAATCATAAGAACTAAATTCTAACTATCTTCCAATCATGACGACTAAATTCTATTTTTTAAAACCATAAAGACTAAACTCTAACTTTTTTCAAATTATAGGAATCAAATTTATAATTTACCCTAATAAATTTGGTCCTACCATTCGAAATGAGTTAGAATTTGGTTTTAAAAATTAGAATTTAGTTTCAAAACAAAAAGTTAGAATTTAGTCTCTATTATTTTAAAAACTATACTTTAGAATTTACAGTTTGATAAAATCTAATATATAATCGTTGTTGTTTGTAATAACTAGCAAATAAAATGCAGAATCATGTGTAAATTATATGATTTTTCTTTTTCAATTAGTCATTTAACTCTCAACTTCCATCTGTTGAAAATTACTTTGGCTTTAACATACACCACTTAATATCGATACAGAGGAAATAAACTAGATTCTAATTATGGCAGTAGCAAATATAAATAAATGGAGTAAAGAGAAAAGCAAGAACACAAAGATCGTACTTGGTTCGGACAAAGCCTACATCCACAGGCAAAGACGACAAGAATATTTCACTAGAGTTCCAAAGACGGGATACTGACTGGAGCGTTCCAAGTGCTAATATAATCGTAGTAATTAATTCAGAGTTAAACTGTTAAGTAAACCTTAGAATCGCTTACGCAAGTATACACGGTCGAAGTGTAGCAAGTAATAAGTATATAATTTTATCAATCCCATAGAAATTGATGTCTAGAACTAATATTGCTAAGTCGAGAGTTGTGCAGAAAGTAAATGCATAGTTGAGATAGTTGTTGTTTTTCTTTTGATGTTGATAATAAAATGAAGCAAATGCTAACAGTAATAAATATGAATGCAATGAATAGTGATAAATAGATAGTTGTAGAAGATATTAAGAGCGCAGAACTAGTTATCGAGTTTCTCGCTTCCCTCTACCAATAAGTACTTATGATGCAAAGACTTGCTTGCAACCTATTGTAGCATACCGAGTCATCGTGCGGTTCCTTCTTTTGAGCTCACTGCAAGTTATATACGTGGGTAGCTAATCGACGCATATGTATAAAATAGTAATGCAGCAGTGTAAAACTCCTAGAAAGCAATAAAAAAAATGGAATTGGCTCGGTTGTAAAGTGTGTGGTCCCTTTTTCATCAGCTCCTACGAACACTACCAGTTGCTTCTGGCATAGATTGGCTTCTGGCCATCTGACCAGCTCATCGAACCTCGGCTTCCTTCTGGCAATTTATAGAGTTGATTTACTTGATCAACAAGCTTAGGTGAGCTGGAGAATCCTTATTAATGCAGGATCTCTTGATCTCTTGATTTGCTTGATTAATTCTTTGTTGTTTCTTTGTTGGTGTGATTCTTTGAGCGCGACCGCCTTCTAGTTTAATTTTTGACCCAAACTCAAAATGGATTCAAAATCACCAACAAATATCAATATACCCAATTTACAAAGCATATCACAAAATTACAAAGCAATCTCAAAATTCCAATTCTCGGCCAACTCAAAATTAAATTCCAGGGACAAAACACAAAAATTGCAGCTCAAAATATCATAGACATGTTGGAAGCAGCTCAAAATTGCAAAACACATATCAGAACGACAATCCAAAGTCAATAAAAAAGACATCAAATGCGCAACAGATAATTATCTCAAACTAGATTCGAACGGCTCAAAATATCAAAATTATCTAATAGCAGCTAAAAAATACTCAAAAAGTGAACAAAGCAAATTTTCAGCTAACATAATAATTTGAAAATTGCAGCTCAATTTTTCAGCCAATGAATTCTAATTCTAGCAGCAGATAACAAATTCGAGCTCAAATTTTCATCAACTCTAAAATCATATAGCAGCATGATATCAAACCAAATGGCTAAGAAATCTTATGCAGCAGCCCAATCACAAATTTATTCCAATTGAATTGATTTTCAAAATGAAAATCTATTCTACTTAAAAGTGCAGCAAGCTAATTTGAGATATCTTCAAGCTAATAAATACTTGACATAAATCGAATGAATTACATAATGAAAAAGAAATACTCACAGTTGCACACTGAACAAAAATTTCCAAATGCCGCTGCCTAATTAAAAAAAAAAAAAAAAAAAAAAAAAAAAAAAAAAAAAAAAAAACTGGAATCATAATTCAATTACCGAAGAACACATGAAACGCGAAATTCACAAACAAAATTGCTCCAAATTCCGCTAAACAGAACAAGGCCATCCACGATTCAAGGTTTGGGTGCTAATTTTGTTATTATTATTATTATTTTTTTAATTTTTTATTCATGAATATATGGATTCATGTACCTTGACTATTCTTATGAGATAAAACTATTAACATACGATATTTGATTGTTAATAAAATTTGAATAAAATAAATTATTAGGCAGTGACAAATATAAATTGAACTCATAACTTTTTGGTTCTACAAGAACCACAAATTTTGATGGTTGTGCGTCAAAAATTACGTTTTTGAGATGTAATAAAAAAAAAAAAATTATCTTTTAATGTAAAAAATTTGATTTTATACTCCTAAACTAATAAATCTCTAAACTTTCAACCTAGTACCTAGTATGTTTTTATACTTATATAAAATTATAGTTTTTCATAGAATTAAATATTAAATTTTATTTAATAAATAAAAACAAAACTATCTTGATACTATTTAAAATAGAGGACTTTTCATGAACATTTAAAAAAATAATAATAATAAATTTTACAAATATCAAAATTTTAGAAAAATAAATCAAATATAGAAATAAAGCAAAAAATAAAATAACATTCCACTCACCTGTGACATTCTAACACACAAACGGATGAAGTATATGAAACAAATTGAAGACAATAAAAATTGAAAATATTTTATTATGTATGAAATATTCTTAAAAAGTTGACAAAATTAAAATAAGGACACTAGAATTTGGTAGCTATAATAAATTCTCTTCGAAATATATTTAAATTATAGATTAACACTTGTTTGATAGTGTGTAGATCAAGCCACACATTATCTTCAAAACTTGTTTGATACTTTAGACAAAAACAAACAAAGGAGTGCAAAATTTGGTGGCTCACACTTTAGCAAAAGAAGCTCTCCATGTGGATTATGAAGCTGTTTGAATTGAAGAAGTTCCTGCACCTGTGGAGAACCCAAGAGTTGGTTATTGTTTCTGAATTGCCTTAATTTTTTCTGTTCTGCTGTTCTTCATTACAGTTTCAGAAAAAACAAAAAACAAAAAACAAAAAACAAAAAACAAAAAACAAAAAAAGAAAACAAATAATTGATTGTAGCTCAAACGTTTAAAACGTTTTCCGTTAAAAAACAAAAAGGTGATCCCCACCGTCCATTCGCGCCAGAAAAAGATAATAATAGAAATGGGATGGTAAATGATAAATTTGGATAAATTATAAGTTAAAAAAGTTTGAGAGTTTCCTTCCTATGGTTTCAAAATCTAGAATTTAGTTTTTGAAGATGGTTAAAATTTGGTACCTATAATTTTAAAAACTAGAATTTAATTGACTGATTGTACAAAAAAATTAGCATGAGTAGCTAAATTTCACATACATAATTTACGGTGATTACAATCGACAAAGATTAATCATTAGATTTTATGAAATCATATGGACTAAATTCTAGTTTTTAAAATCATAAGAATTAAATTCTAATTATCTTCAAACATAGGGACTAAATTCTATTTTTTGAAATCATAGAGACTAAACTCTAACTTTCTTCACACCATAGAGACCAAATTTATAATTTACCCTAATAAATTTGGTCCTACCATTCCAAATGAGGTAGAATTTGGTTTCATAAACTAAAATTTAGTTTCAATCACTTGAAATAAAAAATTAGAATTTAATCTCTATTATTTTTAAAACTATAATTTAGATTTTACCATTCAACAACATCTAATATAATATAATATAATCTTCCTCGTTTGTAAAAACTAGCAAATTAAATGTGGAAACTCATTATCATAAGTAAATTATATGATTTTTTTTTTCAATTAGTCATTTAATTCTCAATTTTCATTGTTGACACATGAATAACTTAACTTTTAGTACGTTACTTATTTTTTATATTTTATCAAATTATAGAGATTAAATTATAATTTTTAAAACTATAGAAATTAAATTTTAACTTTCTTCAAACTATAAAATTAAATTCTAACTTTTAAAATCGTAAATATTAAATTCTAATATTTTCAAATCATAGAGAAATAAGATTTCCTAATTGTTTCATCGTTTCATAAAACTTTAATCTTAACTAAAATAATGCTTATAATTATTGATAAAAATGGATATAATCCATGGATCATTGAAGCTTTTAAATTCTACACAGTTTTAAAGGCTATTTATTATTATTATTATTACTATTAAGGTAAATTATAAGTTTGGTCTCTGTGTTTCGAAGAAAGTTAGGGTTTCATATGATTTCAAAAACTAGAATTTAGTTCCGTTTGAAAAAAAAAAAGTTAGAATTTGTTCCCTACAGTTTTAAGAACTAGAATTTAGTCCATATGCTTTGATAAAATCTAAAAATCAGTTCTTCTCGTTTGTAATCACATGGAATTATGTACGTGAAAATGAGTTATTCATGCTAATTTAATATCTTCCCTATGAGGTATTCAATATTTTAAATTTTCAATTTATTTATTTCATTTTGATGGCCACCTACCTAAGAATTAATTTCCTACGAATTTCCTTGACATTCAAATGTTGTATAGTCAAGTGGTATGTCACGTGACATTAGTCGAGGTGCGCGCAAGTTGGCCCGGACAGTCACGGATATAAAAAAAAAAATTATTTCATTCAAATAATCAATTTTTGAAATGCATTAAATTAATAGTTTTTGTCTCTTTACCTAACTAATAGATATTTCATGTCTAACAGAATGGGATCTTGACCTGATGGTTTTATTGTTTGGTCCATCTCTCCTTTATTTGAGAGAATTAATATCCTCCTTGTAGGGTTTGTGTCATCCTCTCCCAACTTGTACTAAAAAAATATATATATATTTCATGTCTTGGTTAGGATTGTATTGAGTTTATACTTCATATTTGTTTAAATATTTATATTATTCCAATTGATATCATATCTTCAATATTATAATTCATTTACTTATTTAAGAATTATTCTATATTGACTGAGGTATTTAAGTTGATATAAATGGATCACCCCTATTGGAAACTAACTTGGAAGTTGAATTAATCGAAATAGAATATTATATTCCAAAGTCCATATTAAATCAAGTCCATTAGACTTAATTGAAACTTTTGAAAAACAAATATTATTTTTCCTAGAAGAGCAAAGTTGATCAATGTAATATGTTTAAAAAAATGTATGCTAAGCTTTAAAGAACCTAATGTTCATGTATACATATATTATTTGGTATAAAGGTTCATATCATGCCAATGTGATTAGATTAATTAATGAGAATAGACATGAACATCTATTAAAGAATCAAAAGATTCTTAAATTTATTAAAATGTGATGAGATGCTTTCCTCTCCTGTAAAATGAATTATCATACTGTTACCAGTTAAATTATGATTAAATTGTACACATATTTCTAGAAGAAATTCAAATTATATGTCTGCAATCTTGCATTTGCAAGTTTGATTGCTCAAATATTTAAGTTATAGAGTATAATTTTCTAATTATAAAATTAAAAAGAACCGTCTTGATAATGTTAGTAAATTTTAATCTCAAACTACAAGTAATATTATATATAGTTTGTGATAAGTACTGTTGAACATCCCGTATTTTATGTTCATACACAAAAATGATTAAACACACGCAAAGCTTCTAATAACTATAAAGGTCATGTATTTATGCACGTAGTGTTTCTTATACATATTAGACATACAACCTATCATAAATATTCTCCAATACAATTAGCTTATGGCTAGAAGCCAAATATATTTTATCGGTTATTTTTTAATGTGTGTAGTAATTGTTCAAATTGTTCCACCAAAGTGAACTATGATTCAGTCTCTAGATGATGCTAGAAATATATTTTTATTATTTATTAGATATCTTGAACTTCTGATGGGTAATAAGTTTACTGCACAATTTGCTAACTGATATTAATGAGATAAAATTTTCAACATTAGAGAGAGAATTGAGAAAAGTTAGAAAATAAATTTTATATTATCACATTTAGATCGTCATACAGATTATTGAGAACCAAAAGTTTAAAAGACAATTCATTTGCAAATCAAATGTCATATGCATTTTGAGACGTTAAGAAAGTGATTGAGATGTAAATGTATCATCAAAAATTGATAATACAACAAGTTGTCACAACTAGTAAAGTTACTACATGCCCTAAGCATGGTAGAGTAATGAGTTCCAAAGATAAAAATTCTTGAGAATATGGATTCCAGAAGATATCACTACTACAATTACGAGAATAGATGGTGGGCTATCAAAAAGGATTTTAAAAAATACGGACGAAAGATGACGGACTATCAGTTTTTTGACTCATACTGAAAAGCATATAAGATGGTTGTCAGCGCCCATCACCAAAAACACGATGACCGTCCTCGTTTGTTAAAGATGACGAGCTCTTCCTTCCCGTCCTCAATTCTTACAAATGGCGAGCATTTCCTGTCACCAAATACGCCCGTCATCGATTCTTTAAGATAACAGGTTGGCAGGCTGCCTGTCACCATATCTTCCTGCAGACTCATAACTTTTTATCTTCTCGAAACAGAAACTTTTGACCATGCATTTGTGATTTCCGAGCTCATCTTCCTCTTCTCTCTTTTATCAGATTTAGGGTTTCTAGGGTTTCCACCATTTTCAACTTTCATACTCTCAAATTTTAGCTATTCTTGTCCATTTTGAACTCTTTTGCTCTCAAATGATCTTTCAGAAATTTGTGATTCAAGGTCACCAAAGTTCTTTTTTGAAGCTCAAGATCATTTCTTGTTAGAAGTTCACAAGTTTTACCAAAACTTAGGTAACTATTTTTCATTTGACTACAAATTTATGAAACAAAGCAAAGAATAATTTTTCTTATGGAAACCAATGTTCATATTTCTTCATTCACAATTTTAGCCATTTCATTTTGTAACGACTCGACTTTCTAAAATACTCTAGTGAGGTGTTACGGGTGCATGCATTTAAATCAATTTAATAATCACATGCAATTTCCAACGAAAATCTCGTAAAATCATGAAACACAGCTGATAGTTCGAAAAGCATATAAAAACATGATTCGAGATCCTGATAGTTAAAAAATAAAGATAGTTTAGTAGAGTTGTAAACATGAGTTCGACACTAAGTAAAAACAATGTGGAAAAGAAATGACGACACCTTGTCCATGATCTCTGCAGCTCCGAGCCTAGCCACCTCGGAATGGATCAGTACCTGAAAATGTAAGGGGTGAGTATATCGAAATATACCCAGTAAGGAGCCCTACCATGAGGTTAAGCATGCAAACAGAAACAAGTTAGAATACAACAACTGAAGCTAAATGCCTCGCACATGCGTTCCCGACCCCCTAGCTGGTCACGGGCAAATAATGTCAAACAACGGAGTGCAAGCCATGAGCAAAGATATAGCTAAATGTAGAAAAAAATCTGACCACTGTTAGGGGAGGACCACGAGTGAGGGAATCACACAAGTTTCCTAAACCTCAGGGTCGGGACACGTCCCATACCGTGTTCGCTGAGACATGGACAAGTGTCTCGGGGTAGCCTGACCACTGTTAAAGACCCACCAAACTACATCAGCGGAGACATACACCAATGCCTCAGGTAGCCTAACCTATCAAGGACCCATCACGCTGTGGTCGTGGAGACATACACAACTATCTCGGGGTAGCCTGACCAGTGTCAGAGAATAGCCACGCTTCTACTGCGCCACTCTAATAGCTTATCAGAGGGGGCAACACGAAAACTGATGAAGTCACCCGACCCTATCAGGGAGGACCACGAGTAAGGGAACCACACAGGATCCCTAAACCTTGGGTCAAGACACGTCCCATACCGTGTCTGTAGAGACATATACAAGTGTCTCGGGGTAGCCTGACCACTGTTAAGAACCCACCACGAGTGAGGGAAACCCAAAGAATCTCTAAACCTCTAGTCAAGACAACGACACATGAGTCGTGTCAGCAAGAGCATACTTAAATGTCGATATAATCACTTGACCCTGTTAGGGATAGCCACGAGTGAGGAAAACTATAGGGTCTCTAAACCTTGGGCTAGGGGCGCCATCTGCTAACCCCAGCATGCGGGGACCGACCTACCTGCAAACAACATCCCATAATGCATGCAGGCTCACCGGCAGGCATCCCTCTACGCCTTCATCTGTCCTAGTGGCCTCTTCAAGTAAGCATTGGGGTCAAGCAGGTCGTAACTAGCTCCTCCTCTCTCGTACTGGGACAGGAAAATAAGTGAAACCATGCACAAAGCATATGAGGTTCCACATGTATGACAGAGGGATATAACTAGCACTAGAGTTACACGAGTTCTAACCTAGCCTAGGCGAGTGCAACCGGCCCACCCGAGGGTTGGTGCGACTCGCAACGTGTGCTCATCAACCAAGGAACTTATTATTCCACACACAATGTGAGATGTGGATGAGATCCGACCCTTGATTGAATGTAAGTGTCAACTCGTAGGTTAGTGCAGCCCAACCACGTATCTCAAAGCAAAGAGGATCCATATCCTTGCTCGATTCTCAAGGGGCACTAGCAAGTCACATCAATAACACGACATTGATCACGCAACGTAAGTCCTAAAATGGGTGAGCTAGTTGCTCCTCTAGGTGGTCAACACGATAATCGGGCCTAGTTATTCTAATGCCGATCATAACAAATTACGAACAACCCTTAGGCGACAAATCAGAGAAACCGAGCATATAAAATCATTGCAGCACGTTTACAGTTAAACATAGATGGAACAACAACATCGAAACGTGCATAAACCCAAGCCAATCCAGTCAATCGAAAGATTAAACAGATAAATAGTTCATCACGTATATGAGCAAACGACACAATTTGGGAAGTGATGATGCAATCACATGGGCACAACAAACAAAGACTTTATAGTTACGAGCTACACCACGATTCCATGCTACTATGAGTAATAATCAGTTCAATAGTGAAACACAGCTCCAACACAAACATGCGACAAGGCATCCAACATTCAATTCTCACAGATTCTTTCATGCCACTATTCACATGCTTTTAAGCCACAAACCCAGATCATAATGAAACTTCTTACCTTTCCGACGTCTTGACTGAAACACCAAGAGAACCCACGAGCTAAACGATGCATCGAAATGATGAAACCCGAGAGCACCTAAACATAGAAACACGAGTAAAAGTCAACGAAACAAGCAAACGAAACCGAACTAGCCAAAATAGAGCTCACCACACGAACGAGATTGAGAAACTGAGCTGGTGAAGCGTCCTTAGAAAATGGCAGCGGTGGCGCATTTCCACGGAAACAGACAAACCTTATCTTCTTCTCTTCATCTCGTCATCCTGAGCACGGATCTGGTCTCGAATTTATGAATGAAGATCTCTAACTCTGTGAAACTACAAAACCCTTTTTGCCGAAAAACTCCATTAACAGTTGTTCGAAGCTCGAAACCAGTTCTGAGGTGAAAAGGGCTTACCCAAGACGATGAAAAACACCACAGAGTTGAGAAAAATTGTTTGAGGAAGAGCCACAAGACACAAGCTCAGGTGAGCTTGTGGGGAAGCTACTTGCGACGCGAGAGGGAGAGAGTTGCGAACTCACCGACTGTGGTCACTTTGGCAAGAAAGTGCTAGATGGCGGTGGCTCGAGGATGGACTGAGGCGCGACTGAGATGTTTCCGGTGGTTTGATTGGAAAGCACACGCAGAAAGTGGGTTTGGTTTGTGATTGTGTGACTAGCTGATTGACGCCTCCTTAGGGTGCCACGTGGACAGATCCGGACGGCTGGGTTGAGGAGATGAACTGTCGAGATTGGACGTGGCTGAAGATGCTCCTGGCTTTCGAAACGTGGCTATAAAACGGAGAGGGGGAGCTGTGAGGTGTTGGCTGGAATAAAGAGAATGAGACAAAAAAAAAAAAAAAAAAATCCTTTTTTTATAAAACTTCTTTTCCCATTTTAACCCATAAAAACCCTAAGCTAATTAATGCCTACTAAAAATAGACATTTAGATTATTAGAAAACAAAGGTATAATTAAACAAGGAAAACAACTTAATTCTTTCAAACATTGAATAGGATAAAGTGTAATAACAAAATACTAATTGTATTTAAATCTATAAATTTCAAGATTATAAAGATTTTTAATAAAACTCTCAAATATAT
>JBBMKA010067976.1:0-16269 GCA_037833695.1 Sechiopsis laciniata | reverse complement strand
TAGTCAATATTCATAAAAATATTTAATAAAAATATAAGGTTTAGATAAACTGACACGTAGGTTTAGATAAATGGGCATGCAGGTTTAGATAACCACCGTTTATAATAAACAGTGGGGCAAACACGGGTTGAGTTATTATAACCAACTTGGCCGATTACATAAACGGTGCCCCAAACATACCCTTGAAGGGCATTTATCTACGCTTGAAAAAATATTCAATTAGTACCTTAATTTCTTAGAAAAAAAAAAAACAATTTGCTTAAAAGGATTACTCTAAGAATCATTCCAAGACATGAAATATAAACAGAAAATTGTACACAAAAGATTTTTCTTACAAAATAATTAGGTTTTTCTTACAAAATAATTGGTAAATTTTAAAATGTTTGCATTCATAGTTATTAATACACTATTATAAATACACATTAATACAATATTACTATTAATATCAATAATTATGGTTGCTAATTGTGTTTTTAAAAAATCATATTTATAATTTTTTTTTTTTTGAATTTGAGATAAGTTTTCATATAAAAACCATATGGAACTAGTTTAATTAATAATGACGTAAATCATACACTGATTAAGCGACCAAAACAAGAAGGTGGGTGACAATAATGACCTAATAAAAGTATTTAAAAGGAGATTAAAGTGTAAAGTAAAGTTTGAAATTTACCAAATTGTCGCTCAAAGTGACTTAGTTGTGTTAAAGGAATACCTTTCGATTGTCTTAATCACATGATTTAACTTAAATCTTACAAGAAATTGTCTTAACTTTAACCATCTGGATCTTTACAAATTCTTCTTTTCACATTGGTATTTTTTGTTCACTTTTGGCATAAAAAGATGAAGAAAAGTAAAAGAATAGACATCACGTTGAATTCAAATTAAAAGATGATTATACTTTTACCAACTTTATTTGTTATCATATAACCAAAATCAAAATCAAAACACATGATAGAGTTGAAATTAAAGATCAATTTTGAGGAATAAAAAAAAAACAAATTAAGGATGAACTTCACATTGCCAACATTGGAAATGTGAGAGACGTTCTCACCTATAAGATAGATAAGAAATTTTACTCATTCTTAATAAAGAATCTCACACAAAAAAGAGTAAAGATTTTAAGAGATATGAGTTATTCTCCTCATTGTCAATTGATTTTGAGGTGGAACATCATATTATCTAATATGGTATCAGAACCCATAAACTCAAACAAGTATTCGGTCCGTACTCACCTTGGTATGGTTATTTGTTTGGCAAGTTTCTTTGAAACGGAAACATGAGGCCGGTCATTTTTACCTTGTTTATGAAAGGAGTGGACCTTACTCGAAGGAAAAAAACCTTGAGCAAGGCTAAAATCATTCGCACCCCACCGGGTTCAAGATTGGTGAGTAAAAAAAAAGCATCATCTTGAGGGAGAATATTAAGCATTTCACGTCAAAAAGAGTGGAGATCTCATAACAATATTTATCGGAACTCCATATTATCTAATACGATTCAATGAAAAAAATGAAATTGAGACTTAGATTCAAATTTGGTAAACACAAATAGCTACATTCTAAGAAAACAAGTTGAGATTTATACAATAAAAGGTGAAGAAATATTGTAAGTTTTATAAGATAGGTAAACTATTTCACTTATTATAAATTAATTTTGAGATAGAATTTGATAGACATGTTAAAGACTTGGTTGGAATTAATGAATATAACGAGAGCATATAGAACAGTAATGGAAGCCTTTGTTCCCTTGAAGTTAGACATTAACTTTAAGGAAAAAGAAATGGAACCAACAATTTCAGCTGGACCGTACAAAAGCAGCAATTACTGTTACTGTTTTGTAAAAAGCCAAAGTGTGTTACGTCGTCTTCTTTGTTTTTTCTTGTAAATTATTTTTTGAGCAATACTTACCTAAGATTGAGTAAGTACTTGAAAATATTTATCTATTCTACATGTTTTTATTTTTTTACATTTCTTTCTTTATTTAACATTTTTCTCCATCAATCAAAGTCAATTTTTTTTAAAAAAATAAAAATATGTAATTCTAAGATGAGTAAGTATTTCCAAAATACTTACTCACCCTTAAGTAAGTATTACTCTTTTTTTTTTACCATTGTCGACACTTTCTCCAAATCTTTTTGCTACCTTTTTTTTTCACTTTCCCTTTTTATTGTTTTACTTAGTACAGTGAATAAGACTTCTCATTTTTACCTTTTTGCTACTTAAAACTGTCTCCCTACTGTTCCATTGCCAAATGAAAAAGAAAGAAAACATTTTGAGTACAAGCTCGGAGATTTTTTTTTAGCTATGTTCATGTTAGTATACAAAGATGTCAATTTTTTATTTTTTTTAGATGAACAAAAATGTCATTGAATCTATTAAAATAACAATTTATTTTGGAAGCATAGAGTTGAAACAATTGCCGGAAGGATTCAAAATAAAGAGATCCAACATTTAATAGGTGGGTCATTCCTATCGTCTTAGTTAATTTTTTTTTTTTTTTGAAAAGCCGTAAATTAATTTTGAAATAAAATTTTATACCAATTAATACAATAAATCTCTGTATAAAGTCGTCTGTCATCATAAAGTAACCCCTATACAAATAGTGCATATATTATTAAAAGAGGTTTCAAATGATATCCGGTGATGTTTATTTATTTCAAAATTAATTCTTTTTCATATATATTTTTTTTAATGGTTTAAAATTAATTTTTCATATATTATTAATTGAAAGAGTTAATGACTTAGTGATTTCGTTGTATAATGTCGAGTTCAACTCCAAGGTCATATATTCTATTACTAACAATCATGATAGAGTTATGTGGAAAGAGCTCTATCAACTTCTTCAAATAATCGAGAGGAGAGAAGTTGCATCGATATAAACTAAAATACCTACATGAAAAAATATCATTCCAATGATAATCCATGTCATTCTCCTAATAAAGTTTGGGTATGCAACTAAAGAAAAACGTGATAGCTAGAAAGTGAAAAAAGAATATGGAAGAAGCTGATATTCGATCCAACAACATTTAAATGTCAAAAAAATTATAATATTTGATAGTAAAAAAATTGATAAAAAATAATATTAAAAGTGAAAACCCAAACCAAATTAGTGGGCTAGCAGCCTACATACAGATAAGAGATATTAATATTAAAAAGAGATGGTCCATTAGGCCCAATTTCTGGACCATGGACGGGCCCAAGAGGCACCGGGTCGGTTTTCCTTTCACTGTAAAGAGCGGGAGGTTATGTTGCTCTGTGAGGCCAGCCTTACGCGTTCCCCTCCACTTTAGGAACCGAAAGATTTGGGCTTTAGCACAAACCAAACGGCCCAACTCATCACTTGAAACGGGCTGACCCAGAATGTAACCAGTTGAAACCCGGCCCAGCAATTTGGGCTAAAGTTCTATCTCTTTGTTGCCCTTACTCAAGTTACAAGCTTACGTGACCAAGCTCGGCGATTCATCCATAATATGGCCAATAATTAATAGTGTAAATTCTGCTTCAAAATTAACAATGTGGGACTTTGTGAAAGCAATTCATGGTCTGGACATAAAATGCATCTGTTTTAGGTTAATTTGCTTTTGCTTTTTGGTTGAAGATGAATATTTTGAAACAACTTTGGAAAATATTATTTTTCAACTTTTTAATGTTTGATGATGGAGAACCGTGGGACATGATCTTATTGATTTTTAGTAGTTCTATACTGTAGAGTTATCCTGCACTGAGCCATCTGACCATAGTTATACTAAACAAAGATACTTTTTCTTATTTGTTTATGGGACATACCACTTGAAAAGTTAAAAACTTAACTCCTAAATCGGTGATCATAATAGATTGAACATACCGCCTTTTGGCACCACTAGACTTGCTATAAAGCTAAACAAAGATAAGCAGTGGGAGTTTCAAGAACAAAATTGAATTATCAATTATCATAGGACGATCTAATGGTTATGAAAAACTTTTGATAATTAAGAGGTGGTAGGTTCAATTCATGACGATCACTTTACAAATTAATTTCCTGCGAATTTTCTTGACAAATAAATATTGTACGGCCAAACAATATGTCATGTAACAATAGAGAAGATGCATACAAGCTAACCAGACATTTTAAAAAAAAGTTATTTTTTTCAAAAAGAAAAAAGAACAGTTTTGGTGTATTTGTTGGTTGAATTTATGGAAGATTTAAGATGAATATTTACTAACTAGTACTCAAAAAAACATATTCAAACTTATTATTGTAACTACTCAAATCAGATACTTATTTTTACTATTAAAACTCAACTACTCATTTTTACTATTAAAACTAACTCCTTATTTCTAACTATTCAAAATAATTCATTTATTTCTAACTATTTAAAATAACTCATTTTTATCCACTCATTTCTTAACTATTAAAAATTAACTATTCATTTCAAATTTAGATTCAAACAAACTATTATATTTTAAGTCTTCTATTAAAAAATATCTCATTCAAACAAATATTTTTTGCTACTTCTATCATTTTCTAACTATTCAAAACAATTTCTCAAATTAATCCCTCATCCAAAACATCATCTAAACAACTACTTGAATTCCCTCCATTTGTTAAGTGTTTGATTCGGTCAAAACCCTCCACTTCACAAAGTTCGAACGCGTTGACGATTCAGTCAACGTTCCGCAGCGCCGTAATCACATTTTAAAACCAATCCGATCAATCTGGCGCGGGAAGGAAGAAGCTGAATTCTTACGATTTCTGCACTTTCCACAAACCCTAGACGCGGTAAGTTCTTCTTTTCAGTCTCCTACGAGTTTCTGAATTTTCCAATTCTTTCATTTCTTTACAATTTCTTGAAACTTCCCATCATTTGTAATTTTGTTTCCTATTATGCTTCTGATCGAAATTTACAACCAATTTCCGCAATCGAATACCCAATATTGTGTTTCCTTCTCCTAAAGAAGAACAAACAGGATCTGAGCAGTAATTGCAATTTGAACCCACTTCTGATACATTTTCTCTTTTGCATTTATCTATCTAGGTTTTACAAAGAGAATCTTTAATATTCAAGATCAGGGTCTTCGTACGAACAATCGTCTGTTTGCCAGGTTAGTGAGGATTTTCACTTTTTGCGTTTTATTTTGTAATTGCTAAATGGGTTTGATGCACATTCTCTGCAATCAAGATAAAAGAAAAAGAAAACGATAAGACAGAACACTATGATTTACTTGGTTCACTAACATGTTAGCTGTGTTCCCGGATAGAGGAGATAATGGTTTTATTAATCTTGGAGTTGTAGAAGAATAGAGAATGTTGATCAAGTGGGCTTAGAGTTTTAAGAGATTTTTATAGTATACTCTCATAAAACGAATATGACCCAAATATATAAAAGCTCAAATACGAAAACATAAACTCAATTACATATTTCGTCTAGGATTTAGGGGTGTTACTTTATGCATCTTGATATTGAGTTTCTAATGAAACCTCTGACTAAGTAATCATGTGGCATCATAGTTCAAGGCATCCATCCAATCTAGTTCTTTATGCATCTTGATATTGAGGTTCTAGTGAGAAATAATTTCAACCCACGACTTTATGCAATAATTTGTCCTCAAACTGTAGGCACAATCATGCATGAGCAACTATTCACCATATTCAAATGTGTTCTGAAGGATCAATAGGAGGGTGTTGGACTCAATACAAAGTTGTGTAAAGTGAATTCTGATGGGAATTCTGACTCTTAAAATGTTTAAAGCGAATGCTGTACAAGTCCAAACAACAGGAGAAGCTGAATATGATGAAATGCATCACATAACTCACCAGCTTCAGCGTGTAATCACGCTCGAGAAATCCCGAAGCTGTAGCTCAGTTCCAATAATAGTCACTAATATAATACCAAATTACAGTACAAAGTCAAGAATTTCAAGTTTTTTTGGAGGGTTGCCTATCACAGGCTCAGATGATCAGACCAATGCCACCCCACACAAACATCCTGAAATTGTAACTGTTCTTGGAAGTGTTGAAGCCAGAGTTCAAAAGTTGGTTGCGAATTTGTATGGAAATTCACTTGAAACCATTAGAGTTGCAACAGCCGAACTCCGAAGTCTTTCAAAGTTTAATGCCGAAAACCGGATTACGATTGCAGAACATGGAGCAATCAGCATTTTGGTCAAATTGCTATATTCTACCGATGCAATGATCCAAGAGCATGCTGCTACGACGCTTCTCAACCTATCGATCAATACCGACAACAAAGTTGCCATTGCTCAGGCCAATGTAATTGAACCTCTGATTCATGTCCTTAATACAGGAACACCTGAGGGAAGGGAGAACTCGGCTGCTACTTTCTTTAGCCTCGCTATGGTCGAGGAAAACAGGGTAAAGATTGGGAGGTCCGGGGCCATTGGGCCTCTGGTTGAACTACTTGGCAGTGGGACTCCTAGAGGAAGGAAAGATGCAACAGCTGCATTGTTTTATCTGTCTAGGCTAGCTGAGAACAAGGTCAAGATTGTGCAAGCTGGAGCTGTTAAGCATCTTGTGGAGTTGATGGATCCATCAGTTGGAATGGTTGACAAGTCAGTTTCTGTTCTTGCAAATCTTGCTGCAATCCAGGAGGGGAAGGTTGAACTTGGTAGGGAGGGTGCAATCCCTGTGTTGGTCGAGGCTATCGAATTGGGTTCGGCCCGAGGAAAAGAGAACGCAACTGCTGCATTGTTACAGGTCTGCTCAAGCTCTGATAAATTTTGCATCATGGCTCTCCAAGAAGGAGTTATCCCCCCCTTAGTGGCACTGTCACAATCTGGAACTCAGAGGGCCAAGGATAAGGTACTTACTGCAATCTATATTTCTATCTTTGTAAAAGTGTTTGCTTGATATAATTGAATCTACCCCAACCCACTAACTAAGGGCCAGTTTGATAATCATTTGATTTTTTGTTTTTGGCTTTGAAATTTAAGCCTACAACAACTATCTTTCCATATGTTTTTTCTAACTTGGATATCTTACATCTTACCTATCTTTGTAGAAACCAAACTAAAATTTAGAAATAAAAAAAAGTAGCTTCCAAAAGCTTGTTTTTGTTTTTGAAAGTTGGTTAGTATTCACCTACTTTCTCAAGGAAAGATGGATACATTCTAGGGAAGGTGGAACACATTGTTGAAAATTTGAGTAAGAATAGGCTTAAATTTCAAAAACCAAAAACAAAAAACCAAATAATTATCAAACGGGACTTAAGTTTTTGAGTTGGTCGGTGATTTAATATATTTTAATATGGTATGTCTTGAGATCAAGTTTCAGCCTAGGGGGAGTGTTGGTTAATCCACAATCCACTAATTTACATTTTTGGGTTGATGGGTGATTTAATATAACTCATGGAAGATTATTGATTCAAAATTAAAATTGTTATTGCAGGCTCAGGAACTGCTTAAACTCTTCAGAAAATATGTGCATAGTAATGTTGAAAAACACTAATTTTGAGCCTTAGGAACTGCTTGTGTATAGTAATGTTGATAACCGCTAATCTTGAAGTATATGTGACCTTCCATGACATAAACCTTGGATTTCGCTGCTGTTGAGGGGGCGTTTAATGTTATATCAGGTACCTGTGTAGAATATTCTTTTGGTTTGTAAATAGATAACGTAAATGCAGTATAACTTAGAAGTAATTTTCGACTATTGTTTCAATTTTTTTGCTTTTTACTGAATTGTTTTTATATCATGTACACTTAATATCGTAGAATTACCGTTTGACTCTATTACATTTGGTGCCAAGAAACTCATTAATTCTTAATTTTCTAAGGCCCTTTTGGCCACTAGATAAGTCGTTAAAAATTTACTATTTGGATTTGTTGGAAAATAGACATACCTGCTTTAGCCTAGGAATTTTTTTTGCTTTTTTTAGTTCAACGACAAGCGGGAGATTTAAACTCATAATTTTTTTGTCACATGCAACATTGTTGCTGAACTATTGCTATTGTTGGCAGTTCAAGGATAGAGTTGCAACTTATATATAGAACATATCATTTTTATGTAAGGTCATTGAACCCAATACTCAACTCTGATACTTGGACTTATAGTTTCCAACCATTGGTGATTAACAGATGACATGAATCAATTACTTCTTTGAAATTACCCTTTTGAAACAATTGGATGGTTAAATTGATGATATCTTGTTTGAAGGCAGTAGCTACTGGTTGTTCTGCCTAAAAGCTGATGCCTTGGCATCAACAAACAGTAACAGACCTCCATTATTTGGTGTCATGTTAAGATTATGAATACTCAGTTAAGATTTATGTTTGCTTCCTGGTTGGTTGGGAGGGACTGGATGCTTTAACACAAGTCAAAACTTGGGTGTGGAGGACTGGTTTTCCACTAAGCTTGTAACTTTCTTGCTTCATTTCGTTTCATTTGAGGATCTAATTAATATCAGTTTTATAATTCAGAGTTCAAAATAATTTGTTTAAGAATATTAGCATGAAACTAGATTATTGTTTGAATTCAAATGTGTTTTTCTCATTTAGCTTAATTGTTTTCCAAACAATCAAAGTTGAAAGTTATCATCGGTTGGTCTAGTTGTTAAAGATGACCTTGAAATTGAGAATTCAAGAGGTTATGGATTCAATTCATGGTGAGTACTTTTATGGATTTTCTTGACATTAAATCCGACAAGACCAAGTGATATCTCCAGTAAAAATAGTTAAAATATTTGTAAAATTATAAGATCATCGTTCCAATCCCATAATTATGATGACCACCTACTTAAAAATACATAGGACACAATTACTCTTAAATAATATAAGAGCCAAATACCAATTTCTAGAATCAAATCCATGACCGTGGTGTTGAATTCGATTACCACCCAACAATGAAACTAGTGGATCACTAGTTATATATATATATAAAGAGCATTAACTTAAGTAACAGATGAAAAGCTGATGTGATGATACCTTAACTCAAAACATTGGTCCGACATATTTGACATATGGTTGTTACAAGTAGGTTAAATTTGCAAAGGTAATGGATTGTGACTTAGTAAATTTAAATACTGTCCATTGAATCTTCAAGTTCGTCGAAATTCTTCATTCTCAATTTACTTGAACGGGAAAAAGGAAAGTGAGGATTATATTGAAGTTGAAGATTAGATTGGATTCTTTCCTTAGTATAGAAGTTGGCGACTCTTTTTACATTATATCCTTTGTTGAAGATTATAAATCAAAAACACAAAATTAACTATAGAGTGACCTCGTAGTTAAGAGAGTATTGAAGAAGTAAGTGGTAATGGGTTCAATTCATGGTAGTTACCCATCAAAGAATTAATTTTCTACGAATTTCTTTGACATTCAAATGTCGTAGGGGCAGATAATATGTTCCGTAACATTAGTCGATGTACGTGTAAACTAATTTGCACAGTCACGAATATGTTAAAATTTAATCTTAGAATTTGAATCCAAAAAAACAATATCTAAGAATTGAATTCTAATTAAAAAATGATGAACCGAAAATGACAACATTCCGTGACACATAACATGAACTCACAATTTATAAAAACTTTTTTGCCACAACATCAAAGAAATAACTTGGTCGGATGGTTGCAAATTATAATTCATTGTTGAATATATATTTCTTGATATCATATATAAATGAAAAGTAATGATAAAATAAAGAAGAATTATACTCCAATGTCCAATTCATGTTTCTGTAATATTTCTGCCTCTGGTGCTTTACTTTGGTTGTAGGAATATCTTATTCTTAACAATGGAAAAAGGTTGCAAAAGCATAGCCCCAAGACGACACTGTCAATATTCTTCTTTATCTTAAAAGTTAAAGAGAATGGAGCTATGACTTATAAATTAAGTAAAAACATAATTTAGTTTGTAATAGAGGGATTAAAAGGAAATTCTCCTCCCAATTTGAACTATATTTATTTCTAATGGAGAAATTTAAATACATTATCTACACGTATATAACACTAACATGAGTATAATGTAGCTTAAATTAAAATTTTAATTCGTATGATTTAGAAAAGAAAAAAAAAAAAAATCTAAACACTTAATTTAGTGTCAAAAGAAACTGCATTAAATTATCATATATTTTTTTCTCGTAGTCTTTAAACTACCTTTATAACACTTAAATAATTAAATTGTCATATATTTTAGAGAATTTTTGTTCTCATTTATAATTATAACATATTTTTAAAAAAATTACATGTATAACAGATTTTAGTGATTTTTTTTTTTATGTTTTTTAATTTTGTCTTTGATTGATGCTATTGGCGAATAATTGAAGCAATCAGCGAATTGATTGAAACTATCAATTGAATTAGTTGAAAATTGTCAACAATTGATTAAGAATTATCAATTCAAAAGTGGACATTTTGATCATTTTATCAGAATCAGACCAATTTTATGCTATATATATAATTATTTAAAAAAAAGTACTATTGATAACGTATATATGTAAATGTCTTATATTTTATTGTGTTACCAATTACAAACTTTAAAGATTACTTATAGAATTTTATGGATCTATAGAAAATAAATAACATCTAAAATCATGATTTTTTTTAAAAAAAAAAATCTAAAATCATAAAAATTAACTTTTAGTTTTCTACAAACTATAGGAACGGAGTCGGTAAATTGACAGCATTGATGCACATAACCCCGTTACACCAATCAATTTAAAGAAAGAAACCCAAAGCTAGACGCATGTTAAAAAATATTTATGAATATCGAAAGAGTTAGTGGTCTATTGGTTCATTATTTGATTGTAATCTAATTCAACACTACAGTCACGAGTTCGATCTTAAAAATCAATATTTGACTTTCAACAGCAGTATCCTCTATGTAGAGTTCGTTGGTCCCTATATATATATAAAAATTACCTATGAGAAATATTAAATTTTACCACTCCTTTTTCTTTTAAAGGATTATTTTTGTTCCTCAAAAATAAAAATAAAAAGGTAGTCAAGATTTTACTGCATTAGTAACAGCATGCTAGACTGTCAGCATTTAAATATTTCTCAATTACCAAACACTAGTCCACTACCACCATCAACATGATTGTTTTTTCTTTTTTCTTTTTGTAGTAATTCACAACCAGAAAATATATTTCAGATGCACCAATAAACATCGTACCCTTTAATTTCCATGGACCTGATAACGTGGACCAAAATACTCATCCTGTAGGCGGACTACTATAACATGATATTAAAGTTGGGTTGTAATAATAATAATTAGGTAAAATTATCTTTTTAGTTACTGACTTTTAAATCTAATTTTAATTTAATTTTTATATTTTAAAATTGAACATTTTTATTTCAACATTTTTATAATGTTCGTTTTTAGTTGTTGTATACTTTTTAGTTTACTTTATCATTTATTTTGTTTTAAAAGATAAATTCACATAAAAACTTAAATAATTATTTTTATTAATACATTAAAATTTTAAAATTAGTCTAATCATTATTTTAGTCAACATTACGTTACGTAAATAATGATTTGGTATTTCAATGACTAAAAATAAGTATTATTAAAATATAAAAAATAAAAGTGTTTAATTTTAAAATTAAAGACTAAAAAGAAACTAAACCTCAAATTTAAAAACAAATAATATTTTCAAATATGTTTATAGAAGTTATTTTATTTTAAATTTCGTGGAGTTATTATTATTATTATTATTTTTTTAAGTTTCAAATTGTTAAGTTGTTTTTTCAATTTTCTTAGTTTTTTTTTTAAAATATTGGCAAACGAATAAAAGTAACACTAGTACAAATCATGGCGGGAAGCAAGATTTATAAATCTAAATTTATCATATAAACTGAGTCTTCGATAAGAGAACATGGCTTCCAGTAACAACATGATTCCCACTAAATTTAAATTACTATAGATGTCTAGTTGATTGGTGTTGGTGGTTACACTACAAAAATGTTTACCATGAACATTTCAAGTTGAACCAAATTCATAAAAAGCATCAAACTTCCAACACTTGAAAATGTCTTAATTTTTTTTAGAACAAATTGGAGGAGAGAGACCAATAAACCCTACTTAGAGGGTACTACAAGATCCAAATACCGATATCTAATATCGAACACGTGATCGAACTGAATTACCACCGAACAATAATACTACTAGGCCACTAATACTTTCGATATATTTAAATTCAAGATAAAATCAAATACCGATATCTAAAATCGAATTCGTGATCGTGGTATTGAACTGAATTACCACCAAATAATGGTACTACTAGGCCACTAACCCTTTCGGTACAATTCAGACTCAAGATAAAATCATTAGAACAAGAACCAAATAATTTTAAGTTAGGCATGGAATTATAAAATTGAATTTGAGAACAGATTTTAGTTGTTGTTGATGAATTTAGTTCATCGCTCTGCTGAATTTTTAACAGAGTTCTGATTGTTCTACTCAGATTCTGAGGTCTTGAAGACCGTTTCGATTTGTTCTGCATGGACGAATTTTGAGCCAAGATTGTTTGACATTCTGATTTGAGCTACTTTGCATTGGTAGCTTCTGATCCAGGTGAGTTTGAAATTCTGTTATGATTGTTCAGTACAAACAAGTTCTGATCCAAGTGTGTCTGGAACTTCTGAGATCTCGAGATCAATTCTGATTGCCATTTTGTTTTATGATATGTACTTCAAGAGGGTATTTTGTAATAAGTAAATTACACCTCATGTATTAGCCCATAGATGAGTTAATGTTTAACTTGGGTTAATTAGAGGGTTAGTTTTAACTAATCATGAGAGATGTGTATAAGAGCTAGTATATAAGCTCATTTGAGGGTTTTTTTCTACCTTGAGAGTGAGAGTTAAAAACCCTAGCCACCTTGAGAGCCTTTATACAATCTTAGCAATGGCATTTTGATGGCTAATCGATCAAGCTCAATCGATTCATAACAGTGGAATAGGGACGCTCCCGAACCACTTAAATCCGGTGTACTTTGTTCTCTCTTTTCCATTATCCTTCTTTATTTGTTTCATTTTCATCTCTATTTGGTATTTGATTTGATTTTGATTTAGATCTATCATTTGCAATTTGATTTAGAATATAAATCTAACAATTTTATTTAACAGAATTAACATAAATGTAGAAGGTGAACGAAAGAGATTTAATTACAGAACACAAAAGACCAAACGTAAAAGATTTCCCCACAGAAAGGATTATTGAAATCCTATCTCCATCCAAAATGTCATCAATATTGTAAAATTAATTCCATCAATTAAATCAATCAATAAAACCACCTCTTATGATATAGAGTACAATGGGGAAAGGTTTTATTTTTTTTAAAAAAAGAGAGATTAAATATAATAAATGAAGCACAAATCTCTGTCTCTCCTCTCCCTAGAACATGAAACTGACAGCGGCGGCGGCCAATCCGAGACCCAAGCTTCCGACCACCGTCTGCATGTTCCTCAATGCTTCAGCTCCACTCTGCATCAACAATAACAACAAGTAAATCCATGGCATTTTTCAATATTAGAATGTCAAATTGATTAAGAAAAAGAAATTGCATGTTTATTATAAGATGCCGTCGATTTAATATTTTTAGGAGTAATTTTGTATTGTTTAGAGAAGAGGAAGCCATTGAAGGAGAAAAGAAATATTCATCCAAGAAAAAGACAAAAAGTTTGGTGGAGGCTATATTTGTGCCACACACAATACTACCAAGCCCTAGAGAATTATATATATTATAAGACTAAAACTTAATCTAAACCTAAAGGCCATGGCCTTAGGAAAATATAAATTACAATGAAAGAAATATAGATTAAAACTAACATTAACTACATTAATACTAACATCAATCCTCCTACACTCTAACAATTTTGTGTATGGTTGAAATTGTGAATTAAGCAATTGAACAAAAAAATCAGTAAGGTTCTACCCATGATTTTAAACAACAAAATTTATATTTTAGATTTTATGAAAGCATAGTAACTGAATTTAAATTTTTGAAAATTCTAACTAAAAAAACCTCTAATTTCTTCATTTTTTTTACGTGTTTGGCTCACCGTGATCTGAAAAAAAAAATAAACTGGATTAAAATTTACTACTCTCGAGCGCAGTGTGATCTGACAATTTTGATTCCTTTTCTTGACGCGTTTTGTTCTCTTCCATTACCTTGGGTTAATTTTAGACTCAACCATGGTAAAAACTCAACTCGAATCACTCTTACGCGCCAGATTCACGCGGGACGGTGGCGCGTGGTATTAGCTCTGTCAATCTGCTATCAAGCAAGTGCAAATCCGGCCATTGCCAAGACTCAAAGAGCGCAATTATTCGCAAATTCTATCAAAATTGTAGCGAAATTCTGATTCCGGACATTGTTAACGGCGGATTATGTGATTAATGTTTCAGATCTTGAGCAGATTGCCAATGCAGGCAAATGTTTAGACTGTAATGGCGGAGATTTAGGGTTGAAATTGATTACCCTATCATCCAGTGAAGGAGCGGGCGTGGGACCTTCTTCGCTTGATCCAGGGGCTTCAGAAGGCGGCGCCGGTGGGCCGAGCAACGCCGGAGAAGGAGCTGGTGCTTTGTGCTTCTTCGATTTCTTCTTGCTCGGCGCTGGCGACGGGACCTCATCGGGAGGCGATGCCACCGGAGCACTTTCGGGAGCGGTTGTTGGCGTCGGAGCAGGAGGAGATTGCGTCGGAGTTGGCACGGGAGGAGAGATCTCCGGTACTGGAACTGGTGGAGAACTAGCCGGAGCTGGAACCGGCGGAGAGCTCACTGGGGCTGTAGCTGGCGGCGAGCTAGCCGGAACGGATGCAGTCGGAGGAGTGCTGACCGGCGGAGAGGCTAATGGCGCGGATGTAGGCGGCGTAGAAACCGGTGCTGAAGTGGCCCGGATTTGGGGAGCGGCGGCCGGAGATGCATTCGTCGGTGGCACTACAGGAGACGCGGCCGGAGTTTGAGACTTAGCCACTGGAGTAGCAGTCGGAGAAGCTGCCGGAGACTGGCCACCGACACCGGCGACGACGGCGCAGATTAAAATGAGTGCGATCACAAATTGTCTTCCCATTTTCTACTGTTTGTGAGCGTGTGTTCGAGATGATAAAGTGAATGTTTCTGAGCTTGTGTTGGAATAGTGTATATATAGACGAGTAAATAACGTCCCCAGAATTTTGTTTTTTAATTTAAAAAAAAAATAACAGAACTGGTAAGAAAATGGGCCCATTGATAATGGGCCTGTACTAGCCGTTGGGAGAGAGACGAAGGGCCCACACAATGGATCGAACGGTACAATCCGGAGATTTAAACAGATTGATGAGGCCTGAGGGTGTTTTTTCCTTGCTTTTTGTTGGGGTTCAACAAATTGGAATGAGTATCATGAAGCTATGAATCTTATTTTTTTCAAACATTTAGGTTATGTTTGAATGGGTGGTTAGTGTAATGCTACTGTAGGTGGGTTTAGTTCTGAACTTCTTGAGGCTCAATATTTAGAAAATTGGAAGAGGAAAGGTAGTAGAGGTCAAGATATGAGAAGGGATATTCATGAGACTGTTGACAATAGACATGTAAGTTTAATTATACGTTAGTTTGGTGGTCAAAGAGAGTTTCTTGAAACCACGGGTGGATCTTGATTTTAGTCATCATTTTTGTCAAGTGCATTGTATAACTAATGGTTTTGCTTTGTTTTGTTTTTATACAACAATATTGAAAAAAAGAGATTCAAACCTATAATTTCATAATTATTAAGTTGTACAAGATGATTTTACATCTCTGCTCTTATTGGCAACTAATGGTTGTGTTACCTTAAGAATTATGCAATATTAATATATCAAAAATAAAAATGTTTGATTTTGAAACATATAAATCAAATAGAAATTAGACCTCAAAAATAAGGGTTTAAAGTTAATTTTTCCTAAAAAAATGTAGATGTAAATTTGTAAGAAAAACATGGTTTATCACTATAATCAATTGGGATATATAAGGACTATTTACCACTATAGGATAGTTTTTAACATTTTAAAATCCATTTTACAAAATTAAAGAAGAGTCGTACAAAATGAATTAAAAAAAAAGGTAAAATTAAATTTTAAAAAATATGTCCCAAGTTGGAATCGAACACAAGCAAAGGAGAAATTTTTGGGGCCAAACTCCACTGATCCATCAACAAATTATTTTAGTATATATTTAAAACTTGGGAGGCAATGGCCCTTTAGTCCCCACTAGGGGTGAAAAGAAAGTCCAAAAACCGACCGAACCGAACCGAACCGATCCAGTGGTTCGGTTCGGTTTTTCTAAAGTTTGTTGGATCTATTGGTTTAAAAATGCAGAA
>JBBMKA010067965.1:0-16271 GCA_037833695.1 Sechiopsis laciniata | reverse complement strand
TAAACGGTTCAAAATTTCAAAATATTTTTGTTTTCCCGCAAAAAAGGCGCATTTTTTCATCAATGACACTTTTTTTTATATTATGATTAAAAATTATAATCATAAATGTGTGATTCTAAAACAATATCATAAAACGCGCATTTTTTGTTTATGACACTTTTTTGTACTTTCCTCTTAAACTTACTTTGCAAAAGTATCATCTATTGCTATTTTTTTAGTAGTGGATATTAATTTCGTCATATTCTAAAAATCTTTAAACTAAAAACAAGATTTTATTTAAAAACTTTGATTACCAATATTTTCTAACAATGTCAACCGAATTTAAAATTTACCCACTAAATATCTTCGAAACATATTAGTTAAATTTAAAATCATATTTAAAATTTTCAAGATTTTGTTTCATAAAATTGTATCCAATATTTTCTAAAAATATAAACAATTTTATTATTTTTTCGGCCCAATATCTTCCAAAGATATTAAGTTAAAATATTTTAAAAAAAACTTCAAAAATCTTTTGGATATGTTAGAGGATCCAAGATGAACTTGGTCTAGTTTTAGCTTCAAGATGAGACTTTCAAGCCACTTGGCTTGGGGACTTGCGACCCAAAACAGCCACGGTTGGCATAATAAGACTACAGGCGCCTTAGGCGCACAAGGGCGCCTGTGGCGACTCAATTTTAACACGACTGCTCGTTTGCGGTGGCTGCAGCCCCTCCATCCTTTGTCTTGCTTGTCCCATTCTCGCATTCTTGGCGATTCTTAATCTTCCAAAAATCAAGAAAATCACAAAACAAATTCTATACCCAAAATTCGGTTTGCAATTGATCTAGAACATGAAATTTAAAGCTAGCTAGTGTCCACTAATAACCCTCTAGACAAAATTCAACGACAATTTAATCAATCTAATTGAAAAAAAAAAAAAAAATTAAACACCCAACAACAAAAGATTCATATAAAGCAAATATTAGTTAATTAACATGCTCTAATACCAGTTGTTGGGAATGGGTGCACATGCACCAGCAGAATCCAATAGAAATAAAATAATTATTGTGGTGATTTTAGTTGATTGATTCAATTAATATACATGCAACATTCTCTAGATGATAATTGTTTTACGAAATCAAGGAAACTTACATTGATTGACGACTCTGATCAATCTGACATTTCTTTATCTCCTAATCTACAACAACTATGATGGATCAAATTGATGAGATTGCCTTAGAGTCATTTGTTGGGATTGAAGTCTTAGAGCACTTAAGGTCTCTATTTATAGACTCCTGGTTACTTGTCCAACAAGTAACCATATTTAATTAATTAATTAATAGTTATTAATAACCAATATATTAATAAAACATTAAATAAATATTTATCCAATAAATATATCTAATACATCAATTAATTCTCTCTTTAATATTTATTCAATAAATATTAAAGTATTAATATATCTAATATATTAATTATTTCTTCAATTAATATTTATCCAATAAATATTAATTCATTAATATAACCAATATATTAATTAAATAATTAGTTTAATAACTTATACTAATAGTCCTCGTAATTAATGTCCAATCATTGTGTCGATAACTTTGAGCTAGCCCGAGAACAAATGGACCTACAGATTGGAACTTAAAGGACTTGGGATCCAATCTCTAATAGTTAGACAACAGGCTTATTCCACTAATGGACTACGTCGATCTCTCTCGCACTGTAGGAAAAGTTATATCCACAGATATAATCGATCATCTGCTATATGATCCTTCACTAGTTGTCTATAATTTACAGTTGGGTCAAATGTCTATTTTACTCATGTAATTACATCTTTCTCCTTAAGTACCATTGATTCCTCTAATGAACAAATTGCTCATGGCTATCCTTTGTTTGAGTCTCATAATCGGTCATTAAGAGAACAATTCCCCTACTTACCAAAAATAGAAAAGTAGTGATTCTATCTTGTAACATTGTGTTTCCATTTACTCACTACCGTAAACTGAACAACGTTGTTTGGTAGCGCTCACTCATGCACATCAAAGGACGATTTCACAAGTAGGAGTTCACAACTCACTCAAGATTGAGATCATACTAGTATATGATCATCCCAATGAAATATTTATCAACATCTATAATGAAATTACTTAGACGACTAACGTATCTCATGTCTCAGTCTTATGCAAAGCTCTTTTGCATAGGCACCTAATCGTGCGATTTATGATCGGCTATATGTTACTCTTTTGATTGATTCTGGGTTAAGATGCTACTACTAACATCAATGTTCAAAAATTGCAAATTTGTGCAAGTATATATAGTCGAATCGCCCCATGTGATAAATATTTATTTTATCGTTCTCCATAGGGATTGATGTATAGAATTAAGTTTTAGAACTTAAGAGTTATGCAGAAAGTAAAAACTCAATTGTTGGTTGATTTGGTTTTGGATTTTGTAAGTATAAATATAAATACCTTAGGTAAGATGCGAATGCAGAAGATGCTAATCATACGTTATTGGTGCATTAAATTTCATGCTTTCTTAACTAACGAGTGCTTCTGCATTCGTTGATTTATGTCAAACCCAGCTTCCGCTGCGGTTCTTCATACCTAGCTCCAGGCGACGCATGCATTAGTAAGGTTATTCCTAACTTCTTAAGCGTGCGAGAGATCTCGCATTATCCTACGTATTTTGCCAGTTCCTTCTTCCGTCAGTTCCCTCTTTCAAGTTTACTGAAGGTTAGCATACGTGGGTAGCTAATTGACATATACTTAGTATAAAATTGCAGCATTATAAAATCTAATTACACGCATTCCTAACATGCCTTCTACATACAAAATTCCACCCAATGCTTTAAACTAATGTAACATGTTGAAGAAGTATATAAACTAAAAGTGCTGAAATGTCATTAAAAAATTGTTCTAATGCTACAAATACTCCTACTACAAAAGAAATAAACAATGAAATAGTGTGATTGTTGTAGATGGCCAATCTTCGTTGTCAATGAATTCAACAAACTCCTTTCGATTGTTCTTCTCAGTGGCAGATTACTTCGAGTGAAGTGACTCCCAGCCAACCGACTAGATGCTTTACTTTGGCCTCTTGTGCTCCTTAAAAATGGCCAAATTACTTGGCGAGCAAGTTCAGATGATTTTGGAATGTCCTCATCAATGCTTGATTTCTTGATTTACGCAGGGATTTCTTCATCAACGCCGGATTCAATGCTAATTGATTCTCTATTCTTTCCTTGTTGGCATGATTCTACGAATGCAATTGTCTCATGAATGCGTTATATCTCTTTTGTCTCTCTCTGTTCGCATTGGGTTAAAGGTCTTATCTCCAGCATCTTAGTTCTGCATCCCTGCATTGTATAAATGTACATTAGCGCAATTTATTCTCCCTTTTATTCTAAAAAATGCAATGCTAACCTATCTAATGCTTAATAGTGGATGTGTGCAACTTTAACGGTTTTAATCGCATTATTGCTCTTAACTATTTAATTATTCCCTCAGAACCTTAGAAAAATGCAGAATAAAGTAACCAAATTTATGCTCTATTTGAGAGCTATCAAACCTGCAAACTTGAATCATTGCTCATCCCAAGCAATGCGTGGTCTACCTATTAGCATTTTTATTTTTATAGATCAGTTTTTTTTTCTCTTAAGCTCAACTCTAGAAGGCCTTATCACATCTTTATAACCTTAATATAAAACTTCATTCTCTCTTCAATTTTCAAACTTTCCCAAAGACTCAGGTTTTCTTCAAATTCCTCCCTATCGTGACTGATAGATTCTTCCTCATTATGATTGTTTTCTATTACTCGATCTATTGTACTCAACCATTTCTACAACTAAGGTTGCCCATTACATTCTGTCAAGGCTGCTATTAAGGTCCCCAGATCCCTCAAGGATTTTTGCTTTTGCTTTATGCATTCCTCTCGGGTTTCACTCATATCTACAATTTCGTAGTTCTTAGGATGATTTACTTGAGCATAAAACATTTCATCTAAGCAAATGGAATTTTCAAGCTTGCACTTTTGGTAGACAACAGAATACTCCGAGAATTCCTACGGTTATTCGCTCTTTTGTGTCTTTTATTTTTACTAGAATGTTTTGATTTTTATTTTCAATATAATTTATTTATTTATTATTTTTTTTTACCTTTTCTCTCTTCTATACGCTCCTCGGGCTTGCCCTCACCCCCAAACCTAAATTCTTCATTGTCCCCAATAAAGGTGAGGCTCAGTTCTCCCAAACTTAATCATTTCCATCGTTTTGAAGCTTTAAGACTACCTCATAAATTTTGGTTCTTTCTCTCATGCACGATAAAGACTACTTTGTTGCTACGTTTGATTCTAAGGAAATTTAAGAATTCTTTTTTAAAAAACGAATTTCATACCAAAATCTAAAATTGCAATAATAATGTTAGCGTTGGTCTTTCAAAGAAAAATACTAACTTCATATTATAAGGTCAAATTAAAAGATAGAAACAAAATTGCATCCTAAATGAACAAAATGAAACGTATTGAAACACATGTGTTAATGAAAGGTAAGTAATTGCTAGAAAATGGAAAAGTTAAGGGGGGGAGACTTCCATCTATTTTTCCACATTGTCTGGTTTTCCCTTGCTACAGCCTGCATTCATCAAGTTCTTTGAAAATTCTAGCCATTTGGAATAATCAGCCTGTGCTGTTGCTGGCTTCATGATTAGCTCATCAAGCTTACTTGGGTAAGCCCAATAGCTTTACATTTGAGCGAAGACTTGCTCGATTTTTTGTGCTAGCTTGTCTATGGACAATACCTCTTTAGCGTGTTGTTCCCTTCCTTTTCCCTTTTGAGTATTGTCAGAATTTTGAATTGCAGGGCAGATGCGTAAGACATCATCACTAAGCTTAGGTCTGAAACCCTGATCAATACACAATTCTGTTATGGAAAATGGGAAAGATATCTTATCTTGCTTCTTCTCAGCGCAGTGCTGAATTTGCGTTTATATTGGCCCAGATATGCACTTCCCACTTTTGATTGCGTAGGGTAGCAGTGTTTGGTCTCTTCTAATTAACGTCGCATTATTTGATGGTATGATTGAAGTTTTAATGAGACTAAGCCAATCATTTAGGTCTGACATGACCCAATGTGATAGAAATGACGTTGGGTCATTTCACTCTGTTCCCACTACTCCGATTACCTCTATGCAGTCTTGCAATTGTTCCTTTGTGGGTGACTCCAATAATTTTAGACAATCTGTTCTAGGAACATCAGGGAGTGCGAATGCTCAATTCCAAGCAGTTTCATAGCAATCAATTATTTTACCTTCAACCCTTGAGGAAAATGGCTTTTCTTCATTCATGTTCGCATAAAACTGCCGAATCCACTCTGGTCTTGCATTTATTTCTGGTTTAAAAAACTTTGTCCATCCCAATGCGCTAATCCTCTTGACAGTTTCTTTTGAGATTTTCTCTATTCCTTACTCTCGCCAAAATCCTCATGGCAGTTTCTTTTGTGATGTGTATCGATCCTCCGCATTGATAGACGCAAAGATTGTGCCTGCTCTTACTGCCCTCTCCTTGGTTGGTTCTAACATCCCAATTTTCGAAATTGTCTGCAACACCCTTGCCTTCATGGATTGTATTCCGATGCTGCAAAATCTTGGAGACTACCTTTCTGCCCTTCTTAAGACTTCTCTTTCCTCTGAGTCATACTTTCCTTCCACCTGTTCTATCAAACTTTATTCTTCCTCTCATGGCTCGTCTACTTCAGGATCTTCTTCAATAGATTCCTCTGTTTCATCCATAGGCTCTTTCTCAATAGCCACTTCTCCTCTTTGAGCTACTCTTCGTGAGAAGAAGCCTTTACCAATTCATCCTCTAACTCAATGTAGCTTGTTGTGATATGCTATTTACCCATGGTAGGTGGCACTTCATCTTTGCTGCTCACAGCGACATATTGAGTGTTTGCTGATAGCTTTCCACTCCTTATTTTCTTACCCAAGGCCCTTCCGCTTCTTATCTGCCACTAATGCGAACTATTTCCATGTTCATACTTCAATTCATTAATAGACAATTTCTTGACTCCATGTTTTGGAGACGTAGAGTCTCAAAAATCGTTTTCGATCATCGAATTCCTTGCCCTTGGCTGACTTGCAAAAATATTTGCGAGCTGAGGTCATTAGGTGGGCTAAGGGGAAGGAATTTAGGTGGTTGCTAGTTACACTGCAGGTTAGAAAGTTGTGAGTTTTCACTTCTCCGACTAAGGGTATTTAAAATGTTTGGAAAAAATTTGAATTTTTGAAACCCTTTGTGCAAGAAAAGGTATTGCTACTGCTGAAAGAAAAGTTTTAATCTAAAATCTTTTCGCATCTAATTATGGCACCATTCATTATTTGCTAATAATAAAAGGAAAATAATAACAGGGAAAAACTTAATAAAGCAAAAAAAAAAATAAAAATAAAATTCTATTCTATAATCAAAAATAAAAATGCAGAAAATACACAAAGCCATAAAATATCAATATTTGCATTACAGAAACGCTGCAAGCCTTGGGCGGAACCTTCGTGCTATATTTCGTTAGATGCTAGTTGTTTGTGCTTTAGCTACTTATATATTTTTGAAGCGATGCCATCTTTGATTGCTTTGTACTTTATTACCCCCTCATGCGCCTTAGTGTGTTTACTCCCTATCAATATTGGTTTTAGTAGGGTGCAGAGCGTTAGGATGAAACTTATTTGATTTGCCCTTATGTTGCTTCCTCGACTCATTAGTTCATGTTGCATTAGTGGACATGATAGCTCGAAAGCGTCGGGCACCAATGCTGGTGTTTCGTTGCTTCTAGAGCTACTTATACTACTATGCAGTTCTTTATTTTCATCCTCTTCCTTGGTAGGTTGAGGCACATCATCCACGAAGCTAAGTGGTGGAGGATTTTCATCCTCACTTTGGCTTTCATCTCCTGGATTTTACATAGTACTACTACTAGAACTTTCGCCTCTGACACTCACAACTTCCTCCTCCCCATCATTTACTGGAATTGCTGAAGTTGCAAGCATTTCCCATGCTTCTCTCAATTGCTGATCTTGCATCCACTACTCTCTGTCTTTTGTTGTGCGCCCTAATGAAGCAAAGGTTTCTTCCTCCTTGGCTATGATGGCTCTCATGACATCTTCCAATGAGGGTTCAGGTTCATAGTTGATCTCATTTGGTGCCATTCTTCCAAATATATCTTTCCTCAAAATTACACTATTTCGATCGAGAACTTCTCTTCTGGCTGCACTTTCTCTGATTATTTCTTCCAGAGATAGTTCATGCTTGCATTCTGGTATGTGGGGCGTTAGTGGGATGTTGTTTTCTTCCATCCAAATTCGATTTTCTCGCATAATAGCGTCTTTGATTACTATACTAGCCAGCATCGTATTGTGCAGAGACCGTCTGTACTCATACATAGGGTGTCTAGGTTCATAACGCCCAGATTCCCATGTACAATCTATTGTGTTGTATTCCTCTCGCGAACTAGTTTGCTCTTGAAAAAGATAGCTATGATATCCCCCTAAATTGTGGTTGATTTTCCCAGTTAGGATGCTTTGGGTAAATTTTTTTGTGTATGGCTCCTCTGCATAGCCTAGTTGTTTATAATAACATGTTTGCAGAGGGGCGATATTATTGTTCCAATAATGGCTCGCAAAGTGATTATAGGCCATCTTCTTTTATTACTATTATGGTGATGTGTGGGGACTTCTTCCCTTTAGGTTATTGCACTTTGAAGCCTACGTTTCCCTGAAATACAAAGTGAGCGACCTTTTATCAATAAAAATACTCCTAAGCTAATAAACTCAATCCTAAATAATCAATCCCCAACAACAACCCCAAAAACTTGACCATGCTGATTTATGATCAGTTATGTATATCAAGATGCTACTGCTATCATCTATGTTAAAAAATCGCAGATTTGTGGCAAGTATATGCAGTTTGATCGCGTCAAGTGATAAGTATTTATTTTATCGTTCTCCACAGGGATTGATGTCTAGAATTAAGTCTTTTAACTTAAGAGTTATGCAGAAAGTAAAAACTCAATTGGTGGTTGATTTGGTTTTGGATTTTGTAAGTATAAATGTAAATAGCTTAGGTGAGATGTGAATGCAAAAGATACTAATCATGCATTATTGGTGCATTAAATCATGCCTCCCTAACTAACGAGTGCTTTCGCACTCATTGATTTATGTCAAACCGAGCTTCTGCTACGGTTCTTCATACCTAGCTCCAGGCGACGTATGTATTAGTAAGACCATTCCTAACTCCTTAAGCATGCGAGAGATCTTGCATTGACTTAACATATTCTGCTGGGTCTTCAGCCAGTTTCCTCTTTCTAGTTTACTGAAGGTTAGCATACGTGGGTAGCTAATCAACATATACTTAGTATAAAATTGCAGCATTATACAATCTAATCACCTGTATTCCTAACATGCATTCTACATACGAAATTCCACCCAATGCTTTAAACTATGGAAACATGCTGAAAAAGTATTTAAACTAAAAATGCTGAAATGTCATTAAGAAATTGTTCTAATGCTTTAACTACTCCTACTACAAAAGAAATAAATAATGAAATGGTGCGATTGTTGTAGATGGGCAGTCTCTGTTGTCAATGGATTCCACGAACATCTTCCAATTGTCTTCCTCACCGATGGATTACTCTGGGTGAAGTGACTCTCGGCCAACTGACCAAATGTGATACGAATCGAACAATCGACTTATTGTATTCACGTGAAGGAGAAATTACAAGAAGAAAGAAAATAAGATTCCAAGAGACTTAAATTATAATGCAGAATTTTAAATAATGAAATTTCCAGATTTCACATTTTGGAACTTTTGGATGTAAAAGCTTACCAACCATGCTCATAATTGTAAATGACCTTCTAAAAGCATCAGTTGGGTCTATTTAAAACATATCTACCCTTTTGTCCAGCATTTAAGCCTCTCAATTTATGTGTAATTGACTTTTGGCTTCCTAGATCTTATTTTCTACAAAATGCATTAATAGCTTTTTTAGTCATTTTGTATTCCAAGCCATGCACAACCTTTTGGCCTTTAAAAAGGCTTGTAATACTTCATTTTGGATAGATTTGATTAATTAAAAACTTGTGTTTTCTTGAACTCCATTAGGTGTTACATTTCTTTCAAATCTTGTTTTAGGTTTGAAGTTAAATCAATTCATTGGATTAGTCTTGATCAAACTAATTATGGAGTGAGTTGTCTTAGGATCTAAGAGTGACAATTTTAGATTTCAAGTGTGATCTAAGTTAGCCTTTTTGTGAATTTTTGCAAGGATCCTAGAAGGACAACTAGCTTTGTAAAAATCAAGCAACATTTAGCGCTTATAAAGAAGCTTTACTTTGGCCTCTAGTGCTCTTTAAATAGGGTTGGATTACTTGGTGAGTAAGTTCGGATGATCTTGGAATGTCTTCATCAATGCTTGACTTCTTGATTTACGCTTGGATTTCTTGATTAACATCGGATTCAATGCTAATTGATTTTCTAGTCTTTCCTTGTTGGCGTGATTCTTCGAACGCTGTTGTCTCATGAATGCATTATATCGCTTTTGTCTCTCTCTGTTCGCATTCAATAAAAGGTCTTATCTCCAGCATCTTAGTTTTGCTTCCCTACATTGTATAAATGTACATGAGTGCAATTTATTCTCCCTTTTATTCTAAAAAATACAATGTTAACTAGTCTAATGCTTAATAGTGGATGCGTGTGACTTCTAACGCTTTTACTCGCATTTTTACTCTTAACTATTTAATTACTCCCCCCAAACCTTAGAAAATGCGGAATAAAGTAACCAAATTTATGCTCTATTTGAGAGCTATTAGCATCCCAGCTAATTCACATCTGGCAAGATCCTCGAACTTCAACGATAACAACAAGCCATCAGGAAACACTTCAAGGCTACTAATCTTCTTTTTCTTTAGCAAGCTCGGTACTTGCTTCGTATTTTTTCTCTTTGGCACTGAGATCTTCTAAGCTTCGAACTAAACATCATAAATGCCAAACCTTGGAACCACATCATTCTATATCTTCCTCTTTTGATCTTCTTTTCATTTATCAAACAACCGACTCCCTCTAAACCCTAGTTCTCCATAATTTGCATGTTTTCCATGAAAGAGAGCTCGAGGCTTTTTCAGCTAGCAAAAACCAAAACCGTCTCTCTCGAACTCACCACTCTAAGCTCCATAGAGCTCCCTGAATAGCTCCATAAGAGCTCGAAAATTGGTCACAAGGGAGCCTAGAAAATGCTCGAACCCTAACCTTAGATGAGAATTGACCGGAGCCCAAAAATGCATCTTATGGTGCCCTCTCTCTCCTTCAAAATGAACTCTAGGAAGTTCCTCATAGAACTCTGGGATGGAACTTCTCTCCCTAGCATTGAAAGAGAGAGATGCATCTTGCTTAACTTAACCCTACTTACTCACATCTTGAATGAGCCAAAAATTTTAGTCCCACACACATAATAAATTATAAATATTTTGAGTATAAAATATATGTTTTTAGTGTTGACATCTTGATATTTTGATATTTTTCAGTTTCTTGTTTCAATATCAAACTATTGTTGGCCAATGAAAAAATTGGCTATTGATACAGCCTTTTTTTAATATATAATTCATGTATGTCTAGAGTAGTTTATGTGTACTTCAATTATTTTTCCAGCTTGATCCCACAACATTGAGATGTTATGAAAATTTGTGGATTAATTTTATGATAGGTGGTTACTGTAGATTTGAACTCACAACCTTTTAATTTGTTTAATATCAGTTTGATGGATAGACGACTCATAGTGGTTGGCGTACAGATTCAAAAGTTGGTGTTCCACGTACTCATTGATCGATCTGTCTGCTTAAAGCAAGAGTTATCTGACATAGTACATAAAAAATTAAGAGAGAAAAATAGAGAAGGATTAATATCATTTGAGAGGAACAAAAAATTATAGTTCCTCCTTCAATTATTCTCAGAAATTGATAAATAATATTTTGAATTTTCTTCTCTATACTGACCTTTTTCTCTTATAATATTTTAATTTCAATAAATATTTTATCATTTGACATTATCATCAAGAAATGTTAACATTCACTAATGTGGGAAAGAACCTAACTCCTCTCTCATGCTCTAGGTTTTGGGATTATGTAACATGTATGTTTTTTTTTTTTTTATATTAAGGGTCTATAACATAAAAATTTTTCAATACTTTATCAATGAGTTATATTTCAATTCATATAGTTACAATGAACCTAAATATATTTCTACTAATTAATTATTTTAAAAGAAAAATGTACTATGGAACAGATTGTCCTAATCTCTACCCACGTTCATAATATTATATAGGGGGAAATACCTTTTTAGTCTCTAGGTTTGAAATGTAGTTTCAATTTGGTCCGTATGTTTCAAAATTGAACATTTTTACCCCTAACATTTCATTAACGCTCACTTTTAGTCCTTGAGATAACAAAATCATTAGTTGCATAACGTAATTTTGGCTAAAATAATGATTAAACTAATTTTAAATTTCAATATAGTGATGATGATTCATTAAGTTTTCACGTGAATTTAATTTTTAAAATAAAATAAATATAAAAGTGAACAAAAAAAATACACGAGGACTAAAAGTAAGCATTATTGAAATGTCAGAGATAAAAGTGTTCAATTTTGAAACTTAAAGGACTAAATTGAAACTACATCCCAAACCTAGGGACTAAAAAGATAATTTTCCCTATTATATACTTAAAACAATTCACATAACAAAATAATGTTTAATTTTAGTAATCGAGACCACATAACTCTATATGATGTAACAAAATATTGATTAGAATATTAAGATGTAATGTGTTCGAATATTTCCCTTTCGACTATTGTTGAATTAAGAAGATGATAAAAAATTAAAAGCACTGATATAATTATTATTATGCTTTTATATATATATATATATATATATATATATATATAATAGTAATAATAATAAGTTCTATGTTGATATTATATATAAAATAAATTATATATTGTCATTCATGAAAACAAATAAAGAAAAAACCTATACAATCAATTAGATAAATATTCATATTAATTTATCGAAACAAATATAAGAATTAGTTGAAATTTTAGTTTAGACCGTTAAAGAATAAATATCAGTAAAATATTTTCTAGGATTTATTAGACTTAGCATTTAGTATTATTAGATATCTAAGATTTGTTAGGAGAAGGTTTAGGCCTCTCTAAAAAAAATCATTGTGCTAAGACATGATTTCAATAAAATTTATCATGACATCAAAATATCTATTTTTCTGAGTTTATATGGTATAAGTGCATCTTTTTTTTTTTTTTTTTTTTTTTTTTTTTTTTTTTTGTAGTTTATCATAGTATTAGAGCATCATTTTCCAAAAGGTTTTGACACTTATCAAAATTTATCATGAATATCAAATGTTAAATTTAATATATTAACAATATTTATTCTTAACCCAGACAATCCAAATACTTTTTCCTAAGTTCAGAAAGTTTGAACTTTTAAGTTTCAAATTGTTTTGTTGCTCTTTGATCTTTGTAAAGAAACTTGGGTCAGAAGGTACAAAACAATTTGACATTTAATTTATATTTGAAAAATACTCCATATCCAACAATATTGCATAAACTCCACAAATGAAAAAGGGAAAGTAGCATTTATAAAGTTGATTACTTAACATATCTTCAATACTTTTTTTTTTCCAAAAAGAAAAAGGTTAACTTTGGAATATCCTTACATGTACTTTTGAAAGTGCAAAGACTTTGTATCTATAATTTAGGTAACATTTGAACAAATCTTACTTGTATTTGTGAAAGTATTAGGTTGGTCTTAGTATTCATCAATTGGGTCAAAGATGGTTTCTATTTTGTAACCAACAAAATCTTTTATTGAAAAATTAAAGGGATTTTAGTTGACTTGAGGGGAGGAAGACCAAGCTAAATGGTAGTTGAAGAAAGTCATTTTTTGAAGTTACTTTAATTGGGTAATTAACCTTTTTTTTTTTTTTCTAAATGGTAATTAAGACTTATAAAAAAAAGGTAATTAAGTTTCAACAAAAATGTAAATAGATAGACTTTCATAATGTTTCAAAAAAGAAAAGAAAAGATAGACTTTCATATCATTTGAGAGGTAGATTTATAAGACTAGAAACCCTATGATCATCATTTAAAAAACTTATTTATTTACTTCTAGAAGGAAATGAATTAACCAAGTCTCTAATAGTCCTTTCTAATATAAGAGCCAAGACATCATCCATGATTTCCTATGTGGGTATGTTTTGATATATTGAATTTATAGTGATAGTCATGGAAAAAATAACTTGAAAGTTGTGACTAATAAATGTTACAACATTAGTAAGAAGAAACGAAAGTGAGCTTTTTTTAGTACAAATTGGGGGAGGAAAACTAACAAACCCTACATAAGGGCATTACTGCTGTTAAATAATATGAGAGCCAAATATTGATTTCCATGATCAAACCAGTAATCGTAGTGTTGAACTGGATTATCACCAAACAATGAAAGTGAGCTTAGTGGCAATTAATTTGGAACCCAAGACTTTTTGGTCATTGGGTGTACAATGATGTTGCTGAGTTACTCCTCTTATTGGCAACTTGGTGAGAATTAATTGTATTCGTTTGATGGAGTTTGGTTAAACCACAACATATATGCCATAAAGAACTTATTGTTCAAATTGGTGGAAATTTATGGTGTATTTTTTGTAGATTTTTTTTCACCTAGTATTATTGTCAAATAATCTTTTGAGATTTATTTTCTAGATACGTGCGTGACAATTTAGTGATATAGTTGTATATTTTGTTCGACAGCATGAACTCATGACCAAATAAATGTAATCATCTATATGGGGCAACGACAATTTAACAATTCGTGAAATCCTCACGATTTGTATGATGCATGTTGAACATCTCATTTGCAATATATTATGGTCGACAACGTGATTAATAATAATTTGACAATTCATGAGATCTGTGTGATTCGTGTGGAGCAATGCTGAACAATCGACGACAATTTAACGATTTGTAAAATTTGCGCGATTCGTGTGATGCATATTCTACATCTTATTTGCGGTATATTAAGGTCAGCGACATGATTTATGGTAATTTGTAGTGAATACACATCGTATTCACAAAATATTTTGTTCGACGACATGATCGATGACAGTTTGATGATTGTGAAATCCGCACAATTTGTGTAGTGCAATAAGTCCAACATTTTATTTGTGGTACATTCGGTTTGACGATGAGATTCACATCAAATGTAGCATTCCGTGTGTGCGGCTGCAATGACTTTGTTTTCAAGTTGATCATGTGTATTTATATGCTCCCACTTTATAGAAGTGTTAGGAATAAATATAGTTTAGATATTCTCTAGGATTTGTCGATTAAACATTTGATATTATTGGATATTCTCTACAATTTCTTATGATATTTAATAGATATTATCTAAAATTTGTTAAGAGATATTTTGATATTTGATATTTCATTTAATGTATATCAGAGTCCTACCTCCACAAATTTATTATGGTATTAGAGCATCTATTTATAAAAAATTTATCAAGGTAGGTAAGTAGTATGGTAAGGTCATTGGGATGTAGGAAAATGTTAGGACCATCATTAGCTAAATTTGGATTCCAAATCTCGATCCACGTCATGGGCTGGGAGTGTTACAGTCATCAAATGTATGATTGTTCTAAGTTAAGCACGTTTAATTTTAAAGTTTTTATGATTTAGCCACCGAAAAGGAAGATAAATCATGTTAATATATATAGTAACTATCAATTTTTCACGTATTTCTTAATAATGATGCACATATCCTTACTGTCTCTCATTTAGATGCAGTCAAGATTCATTCATGTACCTCACATGTACTTGGACATTATAGTTATACACGATTATAAGTTATTTGGCTAAAATAGAAAATTAAATTTAAGAATTGTTGCAAGTTAAATATAAAAACCAATAACTATAATAATATTTGCTTGACGACAATTGGAAAATAAGATTTAATTTATCCTTTGACTCATACCAAAATTATCATACCTTTTCATTTAGCTTCTAAAAATTTAATATTTCTTACTTTAATTTCTAAACTTAACTTAAAGAGACATTTTGATAATTGTCATTCATTTTTTCTATTAATCATTTAACAAAAGTCTAAGCTCATTTCATGATTGAAAAATGTATTCATGATACACGACTTCAAATATTTGTTTATATGAAAAAAATAATAATAAGTTGGTTTACTATTTGTGAAAAATAAATCACACTAAGATTGAAATACAAGTTTAGATTCTAAAACATGACAATCCTAAAAATTTAGGTCCCACTAACTGACAAAATATGAAATGACCTAATTTCTAAAGGAAGAAGGCAAAACAGAAATGGCAGAGAGAATGGAAGAATGCTCAATGATTTTCTCATTCACAAGGGCTCTGGATAAATAGCAAGGTACAACAAGGCAAAAAGCAGCCAATAGCAATTCACCACGTGGGTGTTGGTTACACCAAAACAAAGAGTCAATACGACATCGTTTGGGAAAATAGGAAAAAATACACAGACGACGTCGTTAAAGATTAAAAGGCTATACTAGCCACTATCACTAACATCCCCCCTCAAACGAGAGGGTGAAGGAAGCACACCGAGTTTGCTTCGCATTGAGTATAATCGTTGTTCGATGAGTGGCTTGGTGAGAGCATCGGCGAGCTGGAGATCAGTTGGGATATACTGCAGACGAAGCTGATTGGCTAGAACTTTGTCACGAACAAAGTGGATGTCAATTTCGACATGCTTGCTCTTAGCATGAAATACAAGTTTAGATTCTAAAACATGACAATCCTAAAAAATTAGGTCCCACTTAACAATTTTTGAGGAAATATATATTTTTAGTTTATAAGTTTTGGATAAAGTTTATATTTAATCATTATGTTTTAAAATCAAATACTTTTCCCGTGTCATTTTTTATAATGCTAAGCTTTAACTTTTAGGAAACAAAAATGTTAGTGACAAAATTAAATCTTAACTAGGATGATGACTAGACTAATTTTAAATTCAATAGAAGGATGATATTACTATTTTTGTTAGGGGTGATTTCGATTCGGTTTTTGTCAGTTTTGTGTCAAACCGACAACCGAACCGATATCTTCGGTTTTCCAAATATGAATCCGATCCAATGTCCAATAAAGTATAGAACCAATGGTTTGGTTTTCAATTGGTTCGGTTCGGTTTTGGATCCGATC
>JBBMKA010067954.1:0-16273 GCA_037833695.1 Sechiopsis laciniata | reverse complement strand
ACTAGAATTTAATGTATGTAAAACTCAAATAAAAAACTGGAAAAGTGTAAGAAAAACACATTTAGTTAGAAACTAAATTTTTATATATTTAAATATATGTATATATACATATAACTGAAATAAATATTAAAAAAACATAAAAATGTATAAAAAACGAAATTTAATTTGAAACAAAAAAATATGCATAACTAAAATAGAAAAAACGGAAAAATAAATTACAAGGAAAAAACAAAGAAAAAAAAAACTAACTCTGAGGAAAAGAAAAGGAAAAAAAAAATGCTCCACGCCCGTGAATATGTCTGGCGCGTACAGCCCACGCGCCCACTTAAAACTTCCCATCCATTTTATTTAAACATGAATTAAAAGTCCAACCTATCCTTTCCTTACCCAAAACAGCCCCCCAAACATGCCCTTCATTTTTTATTTTTCATTTTTCACTCATCAAAATAATTCATTTTTAACTATTCATTTCCAATCATTATTTTTTTAACTATTCATTTTAAGTTCACATTCAAATAAGTTACTGTCTTTAACTCGTCTACATAAAAATTATATCTAAATGAGTATTTGACTACATATTTAAATTTATAACTACTCAAAATAACTGCTCAATCTAACTATTCAATCAAAACCTCATCCAAATACTCCGTAGTTGTATAAGTAAAGACTCTTTAAACGTCAATGTGTAGGGAAATATTATAAGAAGCTAGAAGTGATGTTATTTTTGGGTGATTTTTAAATAATGGTGGAACAAGTAAAGTTTTTTAGCTCATGAAACGCCAAAAACTTTTAAGTGAGTATCGAAACTGTGATTTTGAGGGTATCACATCTTGGAAAACCAAACTTTTCACCATTGTAACACTCCTTGGAGATAATTTTGGATTTCGAAGAAAAGTTTGGATAAGTAATTGCATATTGAATGGGCTGTTTGTTTAAGGTGTTATAGAGCTGTTGAAAGGAAGCCGTTTTAGGGTTTTTTTTTTTTAATTGTTTTTTATTGATATGCTTTTGAAGCAAATAGAGGGGCTGTTACATTTCCCTATGTGGAACAACTCCAACTCGCCATGTAGCGAACACTTTATTTATTTTTATTTTCAGTTTTTATAGAAAATTTTGTATATATAATAAAAATGGTAAAGTATTTCTATTTATAGCACAAAATCAAAATGAATTCATTTGTGGTAGAAAATTCAAATTGAGTTATATCACTAATAGAATTCAATTAGTGATAGAGTTTTATCACTCGTTGAATTTTATCACTAATTGAATTCTATCATTAGTTGAGTTCTATCACTGATAGAAACTTATGTGTTATAAATGATTTATTTTTAAAATTGTGCTTTAAATATAATACAATAGATACGATCTGTTCTCCTTCTTATGTTTGTTTTTTCAAATTTTCTCGATATTCCAAACTTCTGTTTTTTAGTATGTTTTTAAATTTCAGTTTTTATTTTATTTTTTTCCAAAATTGAGTTTTAACTTTTACTTTAAAATCTTAACCTTTATTTCAACATTCCAATTTTCAGTTATTTTTTTCCTACAAAACTTCAATTTTTTTTGTTCGAATGTTTTCTTCAAACTTTCAGTTTTTTATTTTTATTTTTCCAAAAATTTCTAAGTATTTATTATTGTTTTTAAATTTTATGTTTCCAATCTTTGTTTCTTTTAGCTTTTTATGAAATTATATTTTAAATTTTAAAATTAATGATAGTTTCATGATTCATTTTCTTTTGTTTTAGAAATTTTATTTATCTTTTTTCATTTACCTAATATCATTAATTTACTAATTAATTGAAAATTATTTTCATTAGCATAATGTATTTTAAAATTATATTTCGTCGTTTAATTAACTGTCGTTTCAAAATCTACATGTGATTCTTTGAAATATGAAATAAAGTTCACATCATAAAAATTATTGGTACAAAAAGTATTCTTACAAAAAAAAAAACAGAAATTTAATAATATAAATCAAAACGACAAATAAAGGAAGTGATATTATAAAGAAATTCTCCGAATATATTAAAGAATAATTTGAGATTTGGAATAATTTATGAAAAATAAATTGACATTATTTTAGATTGAAAAAAAAACAGCAAAACTTTGTTTCAGCCCCTCGACAAAATTACATTCAAACTAGTTATTGTCTATAACCATTCAATAAACAATCACATTCAAACGAACTATTAATACAATCACTTCACAAACTCATCTACAAACAATCACATCCAAACGAGCTATTAATACAATTACTTCTCAAACTCATTTACAAAAAATCACATCCAAACGAGCCATTAAATACAATAACTCTATCTAATCACTCATCAAAACAACTTCGAGTGAAGTTATTTTGAGTGTTTTTTAAAAAATGGGTTGAAGATAATAGTTAGTTTGAATGTCTTTGTTAATAGAGTGGTGTGAGCACTGAATCCGTTTTTTATATATTTGAATTTTTTCTAAACTTTTTAGTAGTTTTTTCCTCATTTTTCTACTCATTAAATATCACATAAATTGATTAATCAAATATCAAAATTTTAGTAGTTTTTTCCTCTTTTTTCTAATTAAATATCACATAGATCAATTAATCAAATATCAAATTACATTTAATCATAGGCATAGTATTTTATTTTATTAGAAATGAATGATTATTTTGATGGATTTTGTATTGCTAATTATCTTTTAAATAAATTTATGAAATTTTTATTTCCTTGTGTGTGATTAAACTAAATGCAATCAATATAGTTAAAAATTTATTTTAATATAACAACAATATTTTATTCTACCATTCAACTTTTTCCTTAAAAAAGTGTCAATTTCATAAACGAGATATATGGAAAGCCAACCGTTTAAATTCAATATCGTTTTCATAAAAAAAAAAAATTTGCATCAGCCATTAAAGTGGGCAAATTTTAATCACTTATTTTGTTTTTAATTTTGAGGAATAATCACTAAAAAAAAATGAGTGACTAAAATTTGGTAGCTGCATTCTGCCTTCCATAAATACAATTTCAGAAAAAATATTTTAAAACTCAAAATCCTTCCCCACCTTAGTATTGAATTGCTTTTTAATTTGAAAAATACTTCTCCTTATTCGTAAGGAGGAAACCCCTCCTTAAAGGTGTATGTAGCACCATGGTACCACAAAATTTTTCTCTAATCAATATTAGGGAGAAAGTAAAAAACAAAAATTTTGGTGCCACATATACCCTTAATCTTAAGGAAGGCTTGCCTCCTTATAAAACTGTCAAATATTTATCTTTTAATTTTTGGTGTCTGTACACTTGCACTCATGCCTTTATGGGATGTTTGGCTCGAGCCTAAATATTTTGGAAGTGCTATGACATGGTAAAGATTTCATAAAGTGATATAAAATATAAAATATCGATGTTTGTGGTGCAAGTATGACAAAAGATATAATAGAAGTCAGTGTGTTTGAGGTGCATATCTAACGGTAGGTATAAAACTTAGTGTTTGGAGTGTAGGTATGACATAAGTTGGAAACATATGTGATGAGGTTTTGTTAACTTAAAAAAAGCTTGTAAATTTATCTCCATAATAAAGGTTAATTATAATCAAAATTGACTCAATAATATATTTTTTAGGGAAGTTTTAATCGATGTGCTCTTCTTACAAAATATTTATTGATATAATCATGAATATTATATTATAAATACTCATTAATACATTATTATGTATTATTAATACAGTATTGTAAGAAAATATTATTAATCCCACAATGGCTATATATATATTTTTTTTACGTGACTATATTTCTAATTATTTTCTACCTTTGTATCTTGCAAGTTTCCTAATTTTTTAAAATAATTGACTCAATAGTGTTAGTACAAGAAAGACTCAAATGTGTACATTATAAATTTTTAAGAAGAAAAGTTAATACAATAATTTTGAGAAATTTTATGGAATGGATTATTCTCACAAAATAATTATAAATATAGACAAATTTTAAAGTATTTATATTTATAATCATTAGTATATTTTAATACTATATCATAAATACTCATTAATATGGTATTATAATAAAGTACGTGACATTATTCATTAATACTAATGACTATACTTACTATTTTTTTTTAAGTTGTCATATTTGTAATTATTTTCTAGGTTTGACTAGTACGGTAAGTTTCTTATTGATTTTTTAAAGAAAAATTGGTCATTAAAGAGTTTACGACAAAAATGATATTTTGATTCTTGATCATGATTTAGTTCTTAAACTTGAGGGGATTTTATGGTTAAAAAAAAAAATCATAAATAGCACTTTTTAAAGAATAAGTACTATGTAGCGTAAAAATGGGGTCGTCCCTGTAACCTTAAATCATTTTTTAGTTGATAACATTCCATCGATTTTCATGTGATAATCTTCAATCAGTTTACTGATAGTTTTTAATCAATTCGTTGATAGTCTTCAATCAACTCGATGTGGAAATGAAAAAATTAGAAAATTTTAAAAAAATAAAAAGAAATAATGTACTTTAATCTACTATATATATGTAATATTTTACAAAAAAAAAAAAAATTATAATATGCAATACCCAAAAAATTTTATTGGGAGTAAATTTCCTAAATTTTAATTATTAAAAGTTTTGATCTTATTTTAAAACTCTTCATTCAGTTTTTTGTATTCACTAATATGAACTTAGTCTAACAGGAGATTTACTCCAAAATTTTCCTTCCATTTTTGAAAATTTGGTATTTTATTCGTAAACTTTAAAAGGTACAATTTTAATCATAAATTTGTGATGCTTTTAAATTTTATTAATTTTTTTTTATACTCTTTAATTTGTTTCTATTTTGATTCACAAACTTTTATTTTGAAATTAACTTTATAAAATTGGTTATTTTTCAATTACATGAACGAAAATAAAGTAACCCATTTAAACTATAGTAATTAACTTAAAGAAGAAAAAAAAACTTCATTTTATATATATATATATATATATATTAGATTAATAATATAGAGGCTATATGTTATAGATATATAATTTGATTCGACCACTTTAGTTGGTTAAACCACCTTAATACAAGCTATATGTTCACATTGGCTTTTTTTTAATCCCACTCGAGCAATACAATGCTAATTTATTTTGTCAAATAATAAGATTACAACAGAACTGTTGAGCAATAACTGATGAATGATGCTAAAATTACTAGTTATCATTCAAATATAAAACGAAAAGAAAAAAAGAAAAGAAAAAAAAGAATGCAACACTATTAATAAGGCCAAAATAAGCTCTATTAAGGGACGTTTGACGTTGGCATTGGCGTTGGCGTGCAGACTCGACATTCGAAGCTTGTGGTAATAATAAGATCTCTACCAAGGAACCAAATAGCTAGAGATTCACCCAACAAAGTACAATCTTTCACATTCACACTCACAAGCCTTAAGGAAGCCTAAGAGCCTGAGAGTGGTGACGGATGTGATCGTCAATGAAGGTAGAAACGAAAAAGTACGAGTGATCATAACCCGGTTGCATCCTCAAGAGGAGTGGAGCATTCACAGCCCTGCAGGCCTCTTCAAACTTTTGTGGTAGCAACTGTGAATGCAAGTATTCATCATCCTCCCCCTGTGTGTGTTTTACAGGAAAAAGGATAAAATCAGAATTTCATAATGGCTTGGAGAGTAAATGAAGTAGTATCAATACGTACATGTCAATTTGATTCGGTTGTATGCTACTAATTACCAAATCTTCAATTCAAACTTCTGTTGATGTATTAATGCCAATTTTTAGAAACAAATTTTTTTCTATTTTATTAAGCCTAAATGCTCGAACCAGTATACATTAGGGATATAAATGCATCCACTATCTAGCCTAGAGACGGGTATGGTTACCCTGGGTATAGTGGAGTGAATCTCTGATTTCCCGGTTTCTAAAAATGAATAAATAAATAAATAAATGCATCCAATGTGCTTAGTTCCCCAGTCAGATCTTTGAATGTGAGCTAAACTTTGGAGGTCCTCATATCTTGGTCTACCTTTCGGAGGCAATTCCAAGACGTTTTCTTTTTGACAATCTATTCACACTCTCATTCATACACTTTCTTTAGTATGCAACAAAAATCACACAATTGAAAATATGTTTTCATATCCAAAGGAGGTCGTCTTACTCTCAATCATACCACTCTCTCTAGTATGCATCGTTATTACCTTGTCGCTTTTCTAAATTCCTTCCAATGTGGTAAGATTTTGTATGAGACTATCGATCATTTCTTTTGGGAGGGTGCTCGAGGTGAAGGAGAGATGCATAATATTAACTGGCCAATTTATGCAACTTCTGAAACAGATGGGGAGACTTGGAATGGGTAATTTTGTATTATGTTCAATGGAATTCTGCTTTACTAGCTAAATGAATCTGGCGTCTGCGCTATGTTCATGAACCAAAATCGCTTCGGCAGAATCTCATTACTACTAAGCACTATGGAAATTTGGTGGGAGACTGTTGGCCTCAAGTTATCAAACATTTTGCTCATAAATCTCCATGGGGGTTCATTAGTCTCTAATCAGTTTCGCCCGTGTATTGGGGATGGTCAAGCTATGATGGCTGAAGTACTCTGCCACTGTTTATCCTCAATTATATTATATATATATATATAATTTTTTTTTTTTGAAACCGGAAAATTGGAACTTCGCTCCACCATATCCGGGGTAACCACGCCTGTCTCTAGGCCAGACATCGAGAGACATCCAAGAAATGGAGATACGAGAGGTGTATACAAATTAATGTTACAGGTGAGTCTCGAACCTAAGATCTTGAGGAGAACACACCTTCAAAGCCAAAGCCTTCAACCACTATGCCACCCCTTCGGGCCTACTTACTAAATAGCCAAAGTTCATAGTAGTAGAAGTAGAGAATGTTTTGAATGCAGATTGGGACACCTACAGTTACGACGTAACTTAACAGAGTTGGAAACAAGTTAATGAGTTTCTCTCTCACATTTTACTATCACAAGTTATTTTGTCCACTTCTCCAAAAACATGGGTTTGGCATTAGAAAACTTCTGGTAGTTTTTACGTAAAATCACTTACAGATAGTTTGTTGTGTATGACTAATCAACTTGTAAAGGGATTCTACTCTTGGATGGGACTGTATCCCAAACAGAACCTTGTATACAAAAATTGAAAAATGTATACGAATTCAAGAACCTTAGGTACAAAAATTGAAAAATGTATACAAATTCAAGGGGCAGCCTTGTTGAAAACAACAATCTACTAATGAAACAGAACCTTAGATACAAAAATTGAAAAATGTATACGAATTCAAGAACACGTCCATATTTAAAACCAAATTGAAATATTTTGATTTTTGAAACAAGAAACAAAACTTTCATTAAGAAAATGAATAGAAGCAAAGTTTCAGATACAACTCCTGAGGGAGAAAAAGACAGGACAACCCTCTATAAGAGGAAAGAAAAACAAAACTTACAACAAGAAGCAAAAGAACAAAACTCAAAATATAAAAACTAATACAAGAGAATACAAAAGCCACTAAATGTAATGTTTTGATTGAAAACAACAATCTACTAATGAAATATAAGAGAACTTAAAAACATGCACACATGCTAAATGACAAGTTTTCAGTATTAGAAGTCACTAATGCGACTGATGTGAAGGAACAATTTGCCCCATGAAAGTTGAATGAAAACTAAAAGCATTACCTGATCGATAAAAATGGTAGCAGATACATCGTGACACTTTAAGATTAGACAAGTAGCATCATATACCTGCAGTTTTTCAATTTCAATAATTAAGAAATCAACCCTAACATTAAACAGTAAAATAAGTCTAAATATCTCATAAAACTCACCTCCCAGTCAGCTTTGTTGCTACCTAAATATTTCGTGAATGCCCTCTGGCCCACTGGACTGTTTATAGGATTGAAAATGGGTGCTAAAGCAGATACTGACTGAAAAGTAGAAAATGTTTCTATGAGAAATCTACTAAATAAAAAATAATAAAAACAAAATTTTATTTATCAGATGGAAGCAACAAATGGTATCCTTTTTTTTTTTCTCCAGTGTTTGGGGTGGAGTGTACAAAATCCTGTCGAACAAACGAACTTTTTCTATGAACAAAAAGTTGTTGGAAGAAAGGATTTTTATCTATTTTTTTTAGAAACTGGGAAATTGGAGCTTCGCTCCACTATATCCGGGGTAACTACGCCCGTCCCTAGGTCAGGCACCGGGAGACATCAAAGGAATGGAGACACGGGAAGTGTCTACAGATTAATGTCACAGTGAAACTCGAACCTGAGACCTTGAGGGAAGCACACCTTAATGCCCAAGCCTTCGATCACTCCGCCACCCTTTGGGGACGAAAGGATTTTTATCAATTGTAATGGTCATTTATGTTCTTCTGTTTCTTAAACAGAAAATTAAATAAGAGATTGGCATCAAATACCTTAAACTTGTTCATGTTTTTCAGGTAGATTGTTAGAGCCCCATGCCCACCCATAGAGTGACCAGATATAGATGCCCGAGATGTATCAAGTTGTGGAAAATTCTCACCGAGAAGTTTGGGTAGCTCATCGACAACATAATCATACATACGCCAATTTTTCCATTTTTCTTGTGTAGCATTGAGATAAAATCCAGCACCTTTTTAAGAAACCAGAAAAAGAAAAGAAAAATATGAGGCCTGAATCCCCATTTGTCTTCTGTAGCATTGAGATAAAATGATCAGTTTAGCTTCTACTGTTTCCCCCATTCCCTATATTTCTTCCTTTTTGCCCTTTTGGGATATTGTATCCAAGAGTTTTGTTTCTTTTTTTTTTTTTTGATATCCGTGACTGTCCGAATCAACTTACGCGCACCTTAACTAATGTCACGGGACATACTGCCTGACCCTACAACATTTGGATACCAAGAAAACCCGTAGAAAATTAATTCCAAGGTAGATGGCCATCATGGATTGAACCCATCACTTTATGCACCCCAAGGCCGTCTTTGACCAATTGAGCCACTCCATGATGGTTGTCTCTTTTCATTTTCTTGATGGAAAGTTTGTTTCTTTTTAAAAAAAAAAAAAAAAAAAAAATCATTTGTCTCGGAAATAATCATGCATTATATTAAACTAAAGGTCATATATGTATGATTAAAAAAAACAACTTTCATGGAAAAGAAATGAAAGAATACAAAATATGTCCTAACAAATAATTACAAAAAAACCTTCACACACAAACACCAAAAAAGACACATTAAACTGGACAAGAGACAAACCGACAATAGGATCCTCTCAAGCCCACGAAAGATTCTACTATTTCTCTCCCTCAAATTTCCCAAACATACTTTTACCCTCTAAAAAAAACTTCTCACCATACGAACAACAGATGGAGTAGAACTCCTCGATCATAATGTTGAAAGCTCTGTGCACGACTAGCTGAAAATTGAACACTCCAAAGAAGAAGTTCCAAACCGATCTCTATACTATTAAAGTCACCTCCAGACAAAAGGAAAACTTGTATTGTACCATAGAATCGCCTACCATCACCATCCTGTGTGTCCTAACTTTTGAATAATCTTGCATAGAATCCTATACTTCACCCCATTTAACTCTAATTTCTTTTTTACCATCAGGCTAGATGAGGAAAGAACCCTCGAAAAACTCTGCCTTCAACTCACCTCAGTTGTTTCCCTCATCTCCTTCAGGCATGAACAAGTACTCTCTTCTACCTCTTAAAAGTCCCAGATAGAAGATAGAAGCAACACCTTGCATTCGACAACACTTGGATAAAGATCATCGTTGAATCAAAGTGGTAGTCGACGACAACACACTGACAGTAATGGTGATGATGGCGGAGAGATAAGATGTACAGGATAACAATTTCACAAGCCTCAGCTTGATAAGGATGGCGGAGATCATCTCCCAAAAGGCCTCATATCAATGGAGATGGTTATCATTACTTATATACCCATGATCTTCCCCTCATCTAACCAATGTGGGATACTTTGTTTGCATCCCAACAATCCTCCCCTCGAACAAAGTTCCACTGAGCCTCTCCGTGGGCTCAACTTCTGATTCGGCATCCGAGGATTCAACCCTCCCCTCGAACAAAAACCTGAGCCTCCCCTCAAATAATCAATCCATCTAGATGCAGATAGATCGAATTTCCGCAATGACTATTATATACGACTAACTCCTCTTCTCTTGAGAGTAGACCGCTAGTCAATTTGTCTAGCTCACATCCAGACCAAATGGCAAATCTAGTAAAGCTACCACAAACTTTCATCTCTGAGCTCCAAACGTCTTTATTCTACACCAAGTCGATTTATCGACATGGTTATGTTTGGGGCACGACTCTGATAGCAATTGATAAGGATGACAAACCTACTCAAATCTCCACATTGATATGATATTATCCACTTTGGGCCTAGACCCTCATAGCTCTGCTTTTGGGCATCCCCCAAAAGACCTCATATCAATGGAGATGGTTGTCATCACTTATATAACTATGATCTTCCCCTCATCTAACTAATGTGGGATACTTTGTTTGCATCCCAACACAGCTTAATGAACACAATCTCCATGCATCATCGTGGCACCAAAAGCCCTAGAAAATGGAGAGAGTGAGAGAAATGCCACCATTGGCAAGCATTATTAATCGTGTTCGGCAGTACAGTACTCCATGGAAGAACAAAGGCAGGAATTGAAGGTTGAAGGAGATGGAAGTCAGGAGCAGTGAAGAGAGAAGAGGTAGTACTAGCTCTCATCTTATGCAAAATTGCATCAGGAATTAGTGAGATTAGGCCCACGAAAGAGCAGATTGAACCAACAACTTTGAAGTTGGCACATTTCATGGATGACCAGCCTTACAGTGTTTGTTGTGTATGGTCGTATAGAAGTAGAACAAGATGTAATAAAATTTGTAAAAATTGTTTTGATAATAAATCAAACTTTCATTGAGTAAAAAATGAAAGAACAAATTGGCATACAAAAAAGAAAGAGTACACCAAAAAGGCTAAGAGATGAAATCTACAAAAACTCCATCCAGTTAAATAAAAGGACACCTAAAGATTTGAAAAAAAATATGTAAAACACATCAAAGTCTACTATAGTACACTCGACTCTAAAAGAAAACCCGTTAAATAATGTTTTTATTTTAAACCGGGAAATCATAGTTGCGTTCCACTATACCCGGCCAAGTATCGCCTATCGGGAGACATTGAATGAATGGAGACACGAGAGATATCTACAAATTAATGCACAGGTGAGTCTCGTTGAATAATATTAAGAAGTGGAGTCAAATGAAAAACAAACCAACCATACAACAAAATATTCATAATAGCAAGGCCCAGTTCTTCAATGTATATTGGTTTCAATTTGAAGAGCAACAAAATATTAGGTCTGTCAACTTTAATATGAAAGTCAGGATAACATACCGACACCAAAATCCCAATGGTCAGCCTCTCCTTCCACATTCAGGCCTCCTATTATATGTATAAGATCCATGTCACATTTCATATCAACACATGAAGCACAGTAACAACAAGAAACATTTTCTAGACTAATGAATCTTAGTTAAAGGGAAAACAAAAGGATTTCTGCAAGAAAACTTCTTTCACTTTGTACTACCAGGTTGTATTTGGCTAAATTACAAGTTTAGTTTCTGACTATCAGGTTTATGTCAAATAGATCTTTAAACTTTAAAAAGTGTATCGGTCTCTAATTTTAAATTTTTTGTCTAATAGGTTCTTAAACTTTAAAAAGTGTAACAAGTACCTAAACTTTGGATTTTATCTATTAAGACTTTAATTTTTTGTCTTATATGTTCTTTAACTTTAAAAAGGGTCTAATAGGTCCTACCTATTTGACATTTTTTAAAAAAAACTTACGAACCTATTGGACACAAATTGAACTTTTTTTTTTTGCTTTTTTGAAAAATTGAACTTGTTTTCTCTATCATTTCTCTACAATAAGTTTTAACTTTTTAAGAAAATATTTGAATTCTTAGCCAAATGAGTAAACCAAGTTTTTAAAAACCAAAAAAACAAATGGTTATTAATTGGGAAGTGAATGCCCTATTAGATACAAAATTCAATTCAATCTCTAATAGGTTTAAACTTTTAGTTTTAGCTTCCCATAAAATTCGAAAGAGGTATTAGAATCCAAAGCTAGTTCAAAGCCATTAAATTAAGAGCACAAGGATAGCAAATTCACTTCTTCACAATCAAAAAATAGCATTCCCCAACAACATTATGAATACTTGAAAATGAGTTGCACAAATCTTCTTACTTGGAGATGTATCAGGAACAATTAATGCAACACCTTCACTTGAAGCAGTGCGTTGAGCCCCTGACTTAATTATAAAAGTCTCATCCGTACAACTAAGGCCAGTGAGCCAGTATAGTATCTGCTCCATAAAGAAAACCAAACCCATCCTTCAGTCCATAGCAAAGAGAAAAACACTCCAGACCATTGTGGAGTGCCCAGTGTACAAAAGGATCTCACGAAACTAAGAAGTGAAGGGTTTAATTAATAATCGCTACCTACCTAACAATTAATTTTCTTTGATTTCTTTCACATTCAAATGTTGTAGGACGGTATGTCTCGGTACAATAGTCGATGTGTACGATATGTCCCGATATGGCCCGCACAGTCATGGATATAAAAAAAAAAGGGTAAGAGGTAACCATTCCATTTCTATTCCACAAAATACCTAAATCCAACGGCAGTGAGATCAATTTTTTTTTATTCTTTTTTAAGCCAGGAAATCGGAGTTTCGCTCCACTGTAATCAGGATAACCACGACCATTCTTAGACCAGACACACGAGACATTCTACAAATTAATATGACATGTGAATTTCGAACGGTAACCTTGACGACTTTCAAAACTCTAACGTTCGACCACTGCACCACCCGTTGGAGACACAGTGAGATCAAATTAACCCAGGATCAAATAGGAAAGCGACTATAATTAGCAATGGAAGTTTGAAATGAAAATGGAAATGAGATTGAATTGAAGGCGAAATGAGAGAGGAGTTACCGGGAATTTGTGGGAGGGAGAAGGAGGGAAGTAGATGTGGAAGCTCATGGAGCAGCCGAGAGTTGGGCTGTAATGGCGGTATCTTCTGTTGTACCCTCCGAACATCTTCCAGCTACCGATCTCACTGGGTTTAGTCTCCATTTTCACACTCTTTCAACCAAACTCTTGGCGATAAAATCAACACAGATCGATGATTTTTTTTTTTTTTTTTTTTTTGAGGAGACGGAGTTAGATGCTAATGACGATGATTAGAAGTTGGAGTGCATTGGGATGAACACAGGAAATGTCACAAATATTGAAGTCTGCCATGTGATTCAATGAAAGTAATACTTTAGTTTTTTTTAATTTTATATTTTTATATTTTTAAGTTAGAAAAACACAAGAAGTAATTACATAAATGAGCTTCAATATTTAAGTGATGTCAATATATTACTTAAATTACTTTTAAAATTGGCAAATTTGAATTTTTTTTTTATTATTATTTTTATTCAATTCATGCCCTTAGGCATAAATTAACTAGTTTTGGTCATGGGTAAAGGTGAAGAAATAATTGAGTGCAATTTAAGTTATATTTTGACATCACTTAAATATTGAAGTTCACTTTTGTGGCTCAATGAAAACTATACTTTAATTTTTTTTTTTTTTAATTTTAGATTTTTATATTTTTAAGTTAGAAAAGTAGAAGATGTCGCTCTTATTTGTGAGATTTGAAATCTCTTTTTTAATTATTATTATTATTATTATCATTATTATTTTATTCAATTCATGCCATAGGCATAATGTAAATTAGTTTTGGTCATGGGTGACCTCGAAGACATGATGTCTAGTATTTTAAATTGAATAAACCAAAAGGGTATGTATTTGGCTCTCATTGTTTAATCGTGTGATAGTTTCATTGTTTGGTGAAAATTCAACTCAACATCATGGTCACGGGTTCAATTCATAGAATCGATATTTGACTTTCATTTATTTGAGAGTAATTAAATTCCATAATCGCGTTTTCATTTGTGTTTGTAGTGAAGAAAATGATTGTGAGAAAAATGATTATTATTTATGTTTAGGGTGAAGGAAATGATTATGAAATAATGAGAGTGAAAAATAGTGATATGTAAAAAGTTGTTGGAGAGAGACTAAAAAGTAGTTAGGAAGAGAATGAAAAATGTGTTTTTTGGAAAACGTGATTATGGGGGAATGATTCCCGATGATCCAAACACGGAGAATCATCCTCATTCCCGTTCTCTTCATTTATTCTTGGTGGCCCAAACACACCCTTAATCATTATCATTCCCCTTCCCTCAAGCATGCCGGTGTAACCATTCCAAATCTCTCTCCACCATTTCTTTTTATTATTCAATTCATAGCATTAGGCATAACTTGTATGAGTCGATATTATTAAATTTAGTATTTATGAATAATAAATGGGTTGACTTTTATTTATTTTGTATTCACAAAAAATTCAAGGTTGTTTGATGAAAATTTGACTAGTTCATGAAGACATGCAAGTGAATATTATTCAAGTTAACACTTGCGTGTTTGGTGCAAGAATTAGGATTAAGTTAAGAGGTGTTAAGTTAAGCTATTTGGAGAGTAGACCTTTGTAAGTTGGATTAAGTTAAGTTGAATATTGTTTGATGATAAGATTAAGTTGAGTGTTAAGTTAAGTTAGTTTTAAAAAAAAAAAAAATTATATTTGTCACTTTTTGTGTATTTTTTAAGTGATTCTACTCAATTTTTTTTTGTTTTCATAGCAAGTAACTTTGAAATTCAATTTTACTTCTAATTTAAAAGTATTTTAAATAGGTTGGACTATCTTGAAAATCCATAATGAAACTAGAAGTCTAATTTTGAAATCAAAAGAATCCATTTATAAAATTAGAAAAAGTTTTTTTTTTTTTTTTTTAATTAATGTATAAAACAACCAAAACAATAATGTTTTAAATGTCCAAATAATACATTAATAGAGTTGAAAAAAAAATCAAATAAATTGAAAAAAAAGTTCATAATAAATAGACGTATCTCAATGCAAAACTTTGGAGCAAACCAATAATATAGTTCGAATCTGACAAAAAAAAAAATTAATAATAAAAAAACCAAGAAGATACACATTGTTAGCACAAAGCTCAAAACCAAATGATTTAGTAGAAATAGGAGTGTTTTTTTTTATTCAAGGAATATGAGTGTTTTTTTTATTCAAGAAATATGAGTGTTTGAAGAATAATACGTTTTACAAAATAAAAAGGACCGAAATATTACTAATGAACGAAACTTAATCACAAAACTCAAAATCAAAATTTTTTTTTCAAACACCCCAGGGTTGATTAGCAACATCTCCAATTTTCACCACCTGAAAATTAATTAAAGAAAAAAAGAAAAAAAAAAAAAGAAAAAAAAAAGGGGGTTATTGTGGCAACTTCTCTCTTACTTTATTAAAACCATTTTTGGTTTGTTTTCCTTCTTTAATTTTATAATTAATCATTCTTCAGTTACAGTTTTTTCATTTTTTTTCTTTCAATTACAAGAAATTTGGAGACTGGATTTTGCGATTATATGTTTCCTGACGTTTTCCATCTCCAATGGCTGACTCATTATTGATCCTTTCAAGCATCTCAACATCAAGCTCAATTTTCAATTTTAGTAGTTTTCCTTCCTTGGTGGTTTATTGATAAATCGATTAAGGTTCTGGTGAAATTTCCTCGAGTCTATAGTAAAGGTGTTCAAACAACCCGACAACCAAGTAATCTAAACCAACCGAATTCAATTTGATGGATTGAGTTGGGTTAAATGCATTTTTTTTGTTGGGTTGGGTTCAATATCATCAAATATTCATTGGTTGGGTTGAGTCAATGATTGACCTAAAATTAACCCAATCCAAATTTATTATTTAGTTTAAAAAATATTTTATTTATCTATAACATAAATTATTATTTAATTATTTAGATTATATATATATTTTTTTTTATTTAATTATTATTGTTAGACTTTTTATTCTCCAATATTTTTTTAAGTCTTTATAATCTATATATCGTGATAAAAATATATACTAAAATTATATCATTACTTTTGTTGGTTTTAATTTTTTTTTTTAAGGAAGTCGAATTATGCCATTTATTTTTGTTATTTTAATTATCTATTTGTTTTATGTTATAGAGTTAAGATATTCTCTATGAACTATAATGGTAGGACTAATAGTGAGTGACTTTTAACTAAAGATTAGAGATTGTATTTTGTTTATGTATAAGGTAGGACTAATTTGATAAAAAAGGAAAAAAAAAAAAAT
>JBBMKA010067943.1:0-16274 GCA_037833695.1 Sechiopsis laciniata | reverse complement strand
ATATATATAATAAATAAATAAATAAAAACGAAATTGCTAAAAGTAAACTTCAAGCACTTAACTGTTACAAAAATTGAACTAAAATAAATATCACACAAATAGAAAGGACATAAACTAAATCCTTACAAATTAAAGTTAAAAATTATATTATTAATATCATAAAAGTTCATAAACCATAGGTTAAGATTTTTTACCGCAAGTGTTTGCCTTTTCCTCTACTTTATAGGTTGAATAGGTTCTAGACTTCAACTTTTTTTTACCCATACACTTAACAATGAAGTAAAATTCACAATTTATTTACTAACAACACAGTACTTTTCTCTCTAGCTTCCGCAGTAACATGCCAGATCATTGTGTTTAAGGATTGAACACAATCCTGCGTGTGACTGTGAAGTTAAAACATAGAAAGAAAATATAATAATAATAATAATTTAGAAAAGTGTGATTGGTGGATGGAGTTGGATTTGACAAATAAAAAATAAATAAGAAGACAATCAAATTATGGGATAATCATTCCATATGCAAAAGGCAAAGAGACTAACTTTCTTCCAACATCATCCTATGTGTCATCTCCCACATTTCCATCTCCTTCTCCCAAAACAAATCAAACCCTTTTCTCTCTCCATTTTTATTTACCTTCCTCCCAAACCTACCAAAAACTCTTGCTTATATTCCCTTCAAATTTCTCACCATATATATACACACACCCACAAACTTATTACCCTCTTGGTAGCTAGCAATCTAGACAGAGATCGAGTCAATGGCCGACGACGAATTCTCAAACGGTTTCCTCCAAATCCCTCTAACCGGATCCAATCCAGCATCTCTCGTCAAGAAGAAGCGAAACCTCCCCGGAACACCAGGTAAGAACAACTCCTCTCGATTCAAAAAATTATTCAATGTAACTGTCACTCAAAATAGATTAAAATTTCTCAGATCCAGAAGCGGAAGTGATAGCGTTGTCACCAAAGACGCTGATGGCGACGAATAGGTTCGTGTGCGAGATATGCGGGAAGGGGTTTCAAAGAGACCAAAACTTGCAGCTGCATCGGCGAGGGCACAACCTTCCATGGAAGCTGAAGCAAAGAAGCAGCAAAGAGCCAATTAGGAAGAGAGTGTATGTGTGCCCTGAAAAGAGCTGTGTTCATCATCATCCATCAAGAGCATTGGGAGATCTCACTGGGATTAAGAAACACTTTTGTAGAAAACATGGAGAGAAGAAATGGAAGTGTGAGAAATGTTCTAAGAGATATGCTGTGCAGTCTGATTGGAAAGCTCACTCCAAAACTTGTGGCACTAAGGAGTACAAGTGTGATTGTGGTACTCTATTTTCGAGGTATAGTTAATTCTTCTAAATCTCTTTCAAATTTTGTTTTGAGCTTTAAAATTGGATTTATAATGGGAATTTGGAAGAGAGTAGTTTCTTGTTCCTTAATTGAAGCTATAATTAATCTACAGCTATGATGATTTTAAATCTTAATCATAATAGAAATAACCCCCTTAATTTCTTCTACTAATCTTTTTCTAACATATCTTGATGAAAGTACATGTTACCCGGTTGAGATTTGAGATAAATTGTTGTTTTAGTATTACTTAGTGTTTTTCAATATATTAGATAGTGCTAGTATCATCTCAAAACCAAACAATAATGTCTCTTTAATTTTACCATTCTTGAATTTGATCCTTAAAAAAAAATTAAAAAAATAAAAATAAAAAAAAACTGGAAAATTAGAGCTTAGCCTAATCCCCTATACCTAAAAGTTGGATACCACATCCCAAGGACCGAACTCGAAGTACTTAAAAAAAAAAAAATTGTTAAAGCGCTCACTATACCTTGAGAACCCAATTTCATTTTATTAGAAAGAATACCTATTCCAGTTTAATAAGTTCTGATACGATATTAGATGGTATAAGATTTCATCTAAAAACCAATTGATAACGAGAGATCAAATAATTAACCTATCTTATAAATGTTAAAAGATCCTATCACTTTTCAAACGTGTGATCCTCAATGCAATTATATACTCTAATTCATGAAAAAAGTTCTAATCTTTAATGAATTTGGTTGGTAAAAACACATAGGAGAGACAGCTTCATCACTCACAGAGCCTTCTGCGATGCATTGGCAGAAGAAACAGCAAGAGTAAATGCAGCCACAACGATAACCGCCGCGATGGCCGCCGCCGCAGCCACAAATTTCAACTACAATTTCATGGGCGGATCAGCCACAGAATTACAACAACCCCAATTCATGGCCAGCCAACATTTCCCAGCTTCAATTTTCAAGCCAATCACGATGAACGAACCAACAACATTACTAAACCAACAACCAATGTACTGTGACCCTTTTGTTAACTCTTGCCCACAACCACAAACAGCAGATTATAATCTCACTTGGGCATTTGGAACAACAAAGGTCAACAACAACAACAATGATAATCAAAATCAGCAATTGATGAGTGTTTCTTCACTTTATAGTCATCAATTACAACCAATGAATCAAACCCACGTGGCGAATATGTCAGCCACTGCTCTGCTGCAAAAAGCTGCTCAAATTGGGCCAAATTCCAGCTCAGGCCCATCCATTCAAAATGGGAGTGGATTTTGTAATAATAATAATTCTGGTTCTCCAATCCCAATTATGGGAATTGTTGGCAGTGTTGTTGTTGAGAATGAGAATGAAATAATGTACACTGCAAAACGGCGTCGTACTCAGAGTGAATTAGAGGGAAGTGGAACAACAAGAGGAGAAGGGCAGACAAGGGATTTTCTTGGAGTTGGTGCCAACACTATTTGCCACAATTCATCAATCAATGGATGGATTTAAATATTGTCCAATTTCCATGTCTTTTTGTATTTTTATTTTTATTTTCATGTGTATTTTTGTTTTCCTTTACGCAAACAAAAGTTGACTATAATAAAAGTGAATCCAATAAAAAAGAGATGGGAGTGAGAATGAGATTCAAGTATCTATCTATCTATTGAGATCTATTTCGTGAACGACTCGCTTATAAGATGATGATGACAACGACGATGAAGATCCAAAATCGAGCATCTTGAAAGTGGTGAAGGTGTGTGTGTTCTTTTTCAATGAGAGCTAAAAGATGGTTTTTTAATTTTTGAAAAAATGGGGGAGGGAAATCTCTCTGTATATTCACTTGAGAGGATCAGAAAGCTTGTCTCTTTTAAAATGGTGTGGATTTCTGTGTTTGATAAAAGTGGAGGAGGTGGGGCAAAGTTGAAGGGTCCCCTTTTGGACTCAATTATTGCAATCTTTTTATATCTGTCTTGGTTGTTGTCATGTCAAACATGGACCTAACAATACCCAAAAGGAAAAAAAAATGAAAAACAAGAGTGCAAAGCTTCATTCAAGAATAGATATAAATTTCATTTGTTTATTCAAAGCTAATAAATATAATGCTAATTACTTTTCTTTTTGGAAATATGTTTTAGATGACAAGTTTCATTTTGTTGTTATTTCAATTGTAACACCTTTTTTTTTTTTTAAAAGTATTTAATTTATAATAGAATTTTAGACCTTTTTTTTGCATATTTCTAATTCTACTATTCACTATCTCTTTATTGAAGATTATCTGATGTACCAATTGAAAACTATTTGTGACATTGATTAGAGATTGTTTGTGACACATTGAAGACTATTTTATAACATTAATTGAAGACTATATGTGCACAGATTGAAGATTATCTATTGCATTGGATGAAGTTATCGGTTGCATGAGTTTTTTCGTCTTTTTATTAGCTAGACCTGTCACAATTTTTTACTATACACAAATTTCTTCTAAAAAGTTGTTATTCATAGAATTCTTTTAATTTTTTTTTATTATACATGAAAAATCTTCTTTCTTTATCGAAAGAGTTGGTGGCGTGTTGGTTTCATTATTTGGTGGTAATCTAGTTTAACATCACGGTCACCCGTATAATTCTAATAATCGGTATTTTGCTCTCATTTATTTGAAAGCAGTGTCCCCTTTTCCCAATTTATACTAAAAAAAAATCCTCTTTCTTTTAACCAACTAAATATATGTTATTCATAATATTTCTACCCTTGATTTGTCTTCTTTCATAAATAATTTTTATTTTTCATTACAGTTGATATTCAAATTTAGATTGCTGAATCAATAGTCAATTTAATTTTAGTCATGTGAACTCTGATACTCAAATTAATTAGAAGTTAATCATCAAAAGAAAAAAAAAATTAGTTAGAAGTTAGAATAATATATAAGAGGATTTAGAAAAGTAGTTTAATCACAAAAAATTGCTTATATTTATCAAATAGTTTGCTTATATAAAACTTTGGTTATATAGCCTAAGTATGTGTAGAATCTAAAATCGTAAACAAAACAATAAAACACAAATTTCTTTATAACATTTTCTTTTATTGCTCTAAAACTCTCTACACACTTTTCTCTTTATTCTCTACGAATGCTCTCACTTTTGCTCTACATTTGTCTCTAGAATTCACAATGAGAACACTCTATTTATAGCCTATTACAAACTTGGTCTCCAAATTCTTACAAAAAAAAAAAGGTTACCACTAATTCCTAAATTAAGTATTCACTAATTCCTTAATTAGTTCATAAATTGACAACCCATTAATTCCTTAATTGTCTACCCACTAATTTCCTCAATTAACAATTTATTCCAAATACATTAAATTATATTTAAGTTTATTCCAACAAAACTCCTCCATAAACTTAAATGCTTCTTCCATCCATCATGCCAAACATCTTCTTGAATTTCTCGAACAATACTTTTGGCAATGACTCTAAAAATGTCTGCAACTTGGTCCTTGCTCTCTAGCTTCAATGCCTTCCAAAGTGAATAAATCGGCTCCTCTATGAACCAATTAACAATGCCAACACTTAATGCAAGATCCGTTCTCGGGGGCAAAGATTTCATCATAGTCGATTCCTGACTTCTGCTTGTATCTCTTTGCAACAGGCAGCCCTTTGTTCCACTCTATCTTTTCTTGCGCATTCATCTTTTTCTTGAATACCCATTTCACACCAATCGGCTGACTTGCATTCGACAATTCTGTCAACTTCCATGTATCATTGCGATCAATCGCATTGATCTCCTTGTCCATTTTGGTTCGCCACTTTTTATCTTGCACTGCTTTCTCAAATATAATACTTTCCGCATCTGCCAAAAGACATACAAGATGCACCTCATTTTTCGTATCGTACAATTCTTGCAAACTTCGCATTTTGGGTTGTTGAGGTTCTTCTTCTTCTTCAGTTATTTCACGCTCTCTTAACATACTCGTTGATGCAACGACTGGTAATTCTCCAGCTTCGATGCTGACTTCCATCGAATTGTTCCAGTCCCATTCACTTTCTTCATTTACTCGCACATCATGACTCACCATCACCTTCATGCTCTTATCTTCGAGTTTCGTTCTTCGCTGATCAGGTACGTGTGCATAAGCTACACTACCAAATACTCTGAGATGCGAAACTGTCGGCTTTCGTCCACTTCATGCCTCTTGTGGTGTTTTATCAACTAACTTGCATGTAGACACCGATTTTGCACATAGACTGTACACTGCACTACTTCTGCCAAAAATTCCTTTGGCATACTTTTACTCTTCAACATTGCTCGAACCATATTAAGAATGGTTCTATTTTTCCTCTCGGCCACACCATTCTGTTGAGGAGTGTATGGTGCGGTTAGAAATCGTCTTATGCCTTGCTCCTCATAATACTTCTTAAACGTCGTCGAAGTATATTCTCCACCTCTGTCAGGTTGCACAGCTTTAATCCATCTACCAGTTTCTTTTTCAACGCTCACTTTGAATCTTCTAAACGCCTCAAATGCCTTCGATTTTTCTTACAAAAAATAAACCCAAGTTTTCCGTGAGAAATCATCAATAAAAGTAATGAAGTACCTTTTACCGCTGAACGATGCGGAGGTAATTGGTTGGCATATATCCGTATGAATCACCTCGAGTGGTTGCTTCGCTCGATATTCGCTTTCTTTTGAAACGAGGTTCTCGCATGCTTGCTGAGCACGCATTGTTCACAAAACTTTTCATCATAGTCCATCTCTGGTAGCCCGTGCACCATATTCTTCTTTGCTAACTCTTTTAGTCCACCATGATGTATATGACCAAAACGAAGATGCCACAGCGTTGCTTTATCTTCTACATCCACTCATAAACACTTTTCTCGTACGCTTCTCAAATTCAATTTGTACATGCGATTTCTTCCTATCACAACTCGAGCGACTAAACGCTCTTCCTTGTCCCTCAAAGCAATAATCAGTCATTCAAAAATACAGAATAACCCTTCTCTGGGAGTTGCCCCAAACTCAAAATATTTATTTTGAGATCTGGTACATAATAAATATCTTGGATTGACCTATTAAGTCATCCTTCTGCACAAAAGAAATCGTACCTTTGCCTTTTACCTTTACTTTTGACGCATCGCCAAAAGAAACATGACCATCTTCAATTTTCCTCATCTCTTTGAACAAATGCTCGTGTCTGCACAGTATCATTATTGTCGCTTCCTTCTTTATGCGCTATCAAAAGAACACCTTCATTCGCATTGTTTTCTACTGCTAAGTTGTTTGTTTCTTCAACACTTTTATCTGCACGATAATTTCTCACAAAATGCCTTTCTTCACCACAATTGTAGCATTTGTCGAAATAACAATCACTCGCATAGTGACTATACTTGTGACACTTGTAACATTCAATATTTGACTGATTTGATCTACTGCATCTTTCTAGACCGCGTCCTTTTCCGCACCAATTCGCTTGACTCGTATGTCCCTTCTCCGCTGTCACTTTAACTACTACGACCATATCCACAATCTCCACGACCGCGACCTCTACTCTGAAATTGTTTAAAATAAAGTACCTATTTATCTTTTATTGATGCCTTGGTTTGAAGCGCTTGCTCTAGCGTTTCCTCTTTCTTCTCGTTTTTGCGTTGCTCGTGTGCCTCAAGAGAACCAGCAAGCTCGTCAACAGTGAGCGTCGCAAGATCCTTTGACTCCTCTATCAAGCACACTACATTCTCAAAATTATCAGTCAACAATCTCAAAATCTTTTCCACAACTCGCGCATCCGTTTAGCTTTTCGCCATTGCGATTGAGTTGATTCACTACCGTCTGCACACGCGTGATGTTGTCAGATACGCTTTCTGACTCCTTCATCTTTATGCTCTCCAACTCGCCGCGTAGAGTCTGGAGATGCACTTGCTTCACTCCTTCGGTTCCTTTGAACACTTTCTCTAAAGTGTCCCACGCTCTTTTTAAGTAGTTGCACTTGCAATCTTCTCAAAACCCAATTCGTCAACTGCACAGAACAACATGTACAATGCTGTTTTATCCTTCGAACGCGTCTTTTTCAACGTTTTGGTTTGAGCCGTCGTATAATCCATGGTATCTTCTGGTTCTACAAAGCCTTTTTCGACCACTTCCCATGCATCTTGAGATCCAAAAAGCGCTTTCATCTGGAGCTCCAATTCTCGAAATTCACTTTCATCAATCGTGGCAGCAGCATTTGACCCGTCACGTTCGCCATCGACTCTGATACCAATTTGTAGAAACTAAAATCGGAAACAAAACAATAAAATACAAATTTCTTTATAACACTTTCTTTTATTGCTCTCTAAAACTCGCTACACACTTTCCTTTACATTCTCTACGAATTCTCTTACTTTCGCTCTACATTTGTCTCTACAATTCACAATGAAAGAACACTCTATTTTTACCCTATTACAAACTTGGTTTCCAAGTTCTTACCAAAAAAGCTTCCCACTAATTCCTAAATTAATGATCCATTAATTCCTTAATTAGCTCCTAAATTGGCAACCCATTAATTGTCTACCCACTAATTTCCTCAATTAACAATTATTCCAAATACATTAAATTATATTTAAGTTTATTCCAACAGTTTGACTATCTTAATTGCACCATATTATATCGGGAAGAAGGTTATGAAAATTAGTCAATCTACTCATAATTATCGTCTCTCTAGGTGGACTCGCTTTGACGTTTTAGCTAACGCTCATGGATCGATTTTCTCATGCTTTGATTGGGCATCCTTATTTGATAATCTGGAGTCGGTTGGGCTTCGATTGACACCTTTTTGGGTCGACTCGAATTGAATCGAGCCAGCCAAACCCTAGGCCTTTAAGCGATCTTTTTGTGAGTTGGCTCGGCTTTGGGCGAGCCCAGTTCTTAAGGTTAATGCCTTATCTATTTATGGGAACAACTTGGCCTTGTTCAAGCTAGCGTACACCTCTTGAGTTTGGTTAGGCCTCAGGTGACAACTCAACCCCTATGTTCCACGTACTCTATATTAGAGTACTAATTTTTGCTTGGGCGACTTAAAGCTAAATTTCATTTAAAACATTTTTCAACGTAAACATTACTAAACATGGTTAAAATGCGTATCTTTATTCAAAATGTTAAAATACAAATTTTCGTCTCTACTTTTTTTTTTTTTTCAAACTAAAAAAAGAGAAAAACAGCATTACTCATTAAGGTCTTGTTAAAGAATCTTTTAGAATGAAATCATTGAATTTGGAAAAAGTAGCTAGTTTTGAAAATTGTTCTTTTGTCCTTAGAATTTAGTTTGAGATTTCAACTTCTTTTTAACATAGGGTGGAAAATGAAACAAAAGAAGTTGATATCTTTTTCTAAAATAAAAGTAAAAGTAGGGTGAAAGAGACATAAATGTTTCACGTTGGCAAGCTATATCAAATCCATGGTAAACTTTACCATTTTCCAAGACATCATATAGATAAAACTTGAATGCTTTTGGGATTGGAGTCTTAGAATGGCTTTGGCGTTCAATAAAGGGCTCATGTTCTTGAAATAATGATCACATAGTTTGACATGTAAAAAGACAAAGCACAAAAGCAACCCTTTTGATTCTTTTCTTTTTTTTTTTTTTGACTTGATTTTCTTGACGTATACTTTGTGTATTGATATTAGAGCTAACTTTTGTAACTTGAAGTTTGGTTAAAGTTCGCTTTCTTCTTTATATATTTCTTCCTATTTTTTATTTATTTTTGTATTCTTATGATCGTGAAAAAACCATTCATATGCTTTCTTTCAAAAAAAAAAAAAAAAAAAAAAAACATTCATATGCTTATCGAAAACTTCAATTTTCTTCCTTTCGTTGGTGGGAGATAACGGGTAATGAATAGTCCGAAATGGGTATATGTTTATTTGGACATTCATTAATATGAAAAAAATGGATAAGAATATCATTTTTGTTTGGATGCTATCAATTTTCCTCTAAATATATGTTTTGTAATTTATTGGATCTTAAGAGTTGGTTGGATTGAGGGAAATTTTTTAACCAACCTAAACCAACTCTTATATTTTTGGAATGAGTCTTCGAATTTATCTATATATTGTAAATTTAAATATCTTCCCATCAAATTAATCTTACGCTATACATAAACAAAATACCATCTTCAACCATTATCATATCATTGAATGAAATGGATATAAAAATTAAATATATGCAAAATATCCGATCAAAAGTCATCCACCATTAGTCATACATTCATAGTTCATGTAGAAGATCTCAACTATAGAACATAACAACATATACATTTGACTTCCATAAAATAAATAGATAATTAAAATTATCAAAAAAATAGATGATATAATTTTACTCCATAAAGTAAATAGATAATTAAAACCAAGAAAAATAAATGACATAATTTGAATTCCATAGAGTAAATAGATAACTAAAACCAACAAAAATTTTATGGAGAATAAAAAATCTTTAAAAAAAAACTAATAAAATAAATATATGCATGTATAATTATGTTATAGATAAATAAATATCTTTTAAAGTTAATTATAAATTTGTGTTAGATCGAATTAACTGAAATAAATTTTAAGCCAACCCAAGTGTTGAAAATACAAACAAAGTGGCAATATTCCCACGTTGGTGAAATAAAGAGTATATCAGTTGGTTAAATAAAGAGTATATCAAGAGTTTATAAGGGAAGAAAAATATCTACATTGTTATGAGGTCTTTTTGCTAAAATAAAAAACAAAGTCATGATGAGGGCTTATGTCCAAAGTGGATAATATCATACTAATGTGAAGATATCAATTCATCAAATTGGATTGGTTCAAATTATTCGAGTTGTCCAGACTATTTGAACACCTCTATTTGATGTGTACGATAATATATAATTTTAATGTTCTTTGAATAGAAATCTATTCTAAGGTTCGGGATACTATTTAAAGTTAATAGAAATTACGATACATAAAATGTGTAATTTAATATTAAAGGTCCCCAAGGGGTGGCATAGTGGTTGAAAACTTAGGTTTTGAAGGTGTGTTCAGCTCAAGGTCCTAGTTTCGAAACTCATCTGTGACATTACTGCCTTATTTCAAAAAAAAAAAAAGTTAATTAAAATGAGCATAACTGAATTTAAAGCTTGTGCAATGGTCTAGGGACGGGTGTGATTATCTTTAGGAGGATGCTACTTTAAATTTATGGCTAAATTTTATTTTAGATTTAAAATTATTAATTAAGAAAAATAAATTTGACTATTATAACCCTACTCATTAAGAAGATTTCTTTAGAAAAAATAAAAATTAAAAATAGATTTTGTAACCACAATCCACCAAATCCTTAACTTATATAACAATTTTGTAAACAGAGCTAATAAAAAATGAATATGGATTTTATTCTCAACATAATTATGCTTACATGGCAATTTTTTATTGGTCTAAACGACGTGTATCCTTGACTTTTGCATCAATGGTCTCAAAATTTCTCCCAAAATTTCACAGAGCCTTCTCCTTCATCTTCTCCATCTCCAAAACCCCTAAATCTAACTGCAAATTCATAGACAATTAATTTTGGCTTTTTTTTTTTTTTTAATTGAAGAAAAAGATATTGAGCATTAATATTTTAAGCTTTTAAATTTAGATGACTTTGTACGATACTCACTCTTAATGTTGAATGATTATAAAATTTAAAAAAATGGATTTAGATCACCTGCATTCGTGATGATTGTGTTCCATCAACAACTATGCCGTAGGATTGTGCTTACCAATATCAACTATGTTGTGAGGATTGTGCTTATCATCAACTATGGTTTTTTTTTTTTTTTAAGTACAAGTTGGGAGAAGGGGATTACAAATACCGATTCTATAGATTGAATCCGTGACCGTAGAGTAGAAATGGATTAACACCAAACCAGATAACGAATCGCACCACCGACCCATTCGATATCATCAACTATGTCATGGGGACTATGCTAAGACTGTACATGCATGCCATCAAATATGTTGTGGGGATTGTAATGTTGAATGAATATAAAATAAAAAGGATTTGGAGTACACACCTCAACCTATGCATTTGTGATGATGGTTTGTTGTGAATAACATTAAACCTCAACTAAATTGATTTTTTTTTTTTTTTTTTAGAAAAACCTCCGAAATTAAAAAAGCCTAGCTTGATGATTCAAAACCTCTTGCATCTCCTCCGGTAGTGTTAAACCCTTCCCAAGTCAAAAATCCTATAAGCAACAAAAAGTAGGTAAATTTTTAAAATTTAAAAATCTGAATCGATGGTTGTTGTATATTTTCTCCATAATCTCTCCTAAGTGAATAATATTAAATTTTTAAAATTTAAAAATCTGAATTGATGGTTGTTGTATATTTTCTCCATAATCTCTCCTAAATGAATAATATTAAATTGTACTACTGACTTAAAATAAGATAAACAAAATGATTCAACTCACCTTATGCGCCCCTCTACTTGGAATTGTGATGATTGATATGTTGAAGTGTGTGAGAGACATTAACCACCATAAAAATTGTAAATGATGAAAATAAATAACTCTAAAATCATCATCACCATTGTGTACCCAAAAGAACGACCAAAACACCAAAATCCATTGTGCATAAACTCTATAAACTCCATTAAAAAAATCTATTGTACGTAAATGGTATACACTCCATTCACAAATCCACTGTTGTACGCCCAAGTCTTTGGTTAGTTCAATTTGAGTCGCGCAACAAATGGACTATAAAAGTTGAGATATTGTATATCCATGAACAATATCCACACATGTTGTACTTTAATGCTTCGAGGGACGAAGTGTGGCCCTTTACCCCTTGAAAAAAAAACTTTTGTCGTTTTTCAATGCTCTAGTGAACCTCAACCTACTTGATCGTAAAATCAGTAAAATCCCGGAAACTACTAAATTCTGGGATGAACTTGAGAGTTGAGGTTGAAAATTTTGTATAAAAAAGAGCTGACTTGGCTTAAAAATAAAAAAAAAATAAAAGAAAGAAAATTATGTGATAAACTCTGCAGGATTGGGTTCGAAAACTTTGTATAAAAAGGATTGTAACATCTCATTTTAAAAACATATATTGAATATAGACAAATAGATGGTTGAGATTAATTGTTGTGCAATCTAATGAAAGGTGATAAGAAAATTTAGATATTAAAATTTTTTATTTAAATATTTGAAAACAAGATATTTTGGATTGATTAAGAAAAATAAACAATTTAAAAATAAAAAGGTTGGTGGTTATTTATTCCTCAACCAAGGATTTGAGAGGTTTTTCCAACAATTTACAAAAAAAGAAGTTTCAAAAAATGTTTTTTAAGACAATAATTCAAAAATAGAAAATGAGGACAATTTGAGGATGAATTTATTATCTCTCATCCCTGATTTTTTATTTAAACATTGATTTTAAGTGAAAATTAAAAATTAAAAAAATAATAATAATAACAATAATAAGTATACGAAACATCAACTACAATTTTTCATCACCGATTGAAATGAATCTTTTTCATAAAAGTAGTTACAAATAGGGTAAAATACACTTTAATCCTTAAAGTGGGTTTTCATTTGATCCCTATTTTTTTTAAAACGACACTTTATTCCTTGAATTAGAAGGAATGATTCAAAATGGCCCCTTAGTAATTTTGATTGTCTGTTGACAAATGGTAAGATTACTTAGTAATAAAATAGTTGATTGTGCTAATTTCTTTTTTGCTCTCGATTATAAACACATATTTTATTCGAGTTATAGCTTGATTATGCTAGTTGATTGGGGTAATAGTATTTGAATTTGATAACATTTTCTTCTTGAAGGGATTCTCCACTTTCTCCTTCCTTCTCTTTCTAAAAACTTTCACTGTTACCAAAAACTTCTAAACTTGAAGGTCACTATAAAAAAGAAAAATGGTACAAATCATTCAAAAACTATCAATTTTGTAACAAAGTCACCTTTAAATTATTAATTTGATCAAATACATCCTTGAAAGTTCGATAAGTGTGTCAATCAACTCATTAAATATGATAATGGAGGGTACAATAATATTCATAAAAATTGTTTCTCTTCTTCAACTTTCATTGTCTCTTTCTTTTCGTAGCCGCGACAATCTCCTTTTCTTGCGGTTTTCGAATCATCTTCTTTATTGGAGAATTTTTACATAGGAGTTTCGTTTCTAGTATCTCCCTATATTTATTCACACATGCCGAAGATTTTGTAAGTATCTAAAGTTAGGGTTACGTTTTAGTTGTGTTTGATTTCAATTCTCTTTTTTTTCTTGGAAAGATATTTCTGAGCTTGTTTTATAATCTTGATCTGAAACTGGAATTTCTGATTTGTGATTTTTTTTTTTTTTTTGGAAAGATCTCTTTCCTCAGGTAAGGATAGAAAAATTAATCAACTTTGATTTCCTCACTTACAAGTTCACTGGGAAGAAGATAGATGAACAATTTTATTGGATATTTTCAAATTTGCAAGTTTATGAACCATTTTTTCTTCCTTCAGGGCCTTCCTATAATTTAGCTTCTCGAACGTTGAGATTTGAATAATTTTTGGAAGTCGAAGAAGAGAAATATTTTTTTTTTTAGATTACAATTGTACCCCATTATAATTTTCAAACTTAATTGATTGCAACACTTAACTTTAAAATTTAAAAGTATAATTGATCAAATCAATAGTTTAATGGTACAATTGTTACACATTTCATAATTTAAAAGTGGTTCGTGTGCAATTTTTCCAAAAAAAAAAAAAAAATTGGCCAAATTTGGACAAAGAATACGAAGAACACTAATTTTGAAACATTTTTTAAACTTCTAGGACTAAAGTGTATTTAAAAAAAATTTACTTCAATATCTAATCTCGGATAAAACCAAGGCCCATCGGTAGAAACGCACCAAATCCTCCATACTAATCAAAAGCCCAATTCTCAAATATAAAAGCCCATTGGAACAAAAGCCCATACGATTCAACTTTAGAAGAAAAAAAAAGTGGAACTTGAAAGAAGTTGACAGATAATCACGATTCCGACATGAAGTTCGCAGATTCTCTGGTAATAGATTTTCCGCTAGGCAGCGCCGTCGTTTCCATTCAGCAGAACAACAGTTAGATGCTTGTTAGCACTCTGTTTGGCTCTGTAGTCCACCTAATTTATAAATATTATGACCTGTAATCTACCTAATTTATAAATGTTATGAGATATCCTTTATTTTTCAATATAAGATTGGATTTATCTATCTTGGATTGAATCATAATTTTATTTTTTTTGGATTCAAATATTTATTCAGATTGAATGGACTCCGATACTATTAAATCTGAAGCTGCCTCACACTAGGCTGGAGGATACAGTTGGCAGGCATATATAATTGACAAACACTTGGCTTAAGGTGACAGGTGGCCTTTGGGCTAGGTTTGATTATGGAGTTTGCGGAGTTTGGTTGGACCGGACCACGTACTAAACTGGTTTGTCCAAATCGCGATTTTGTTTGCGATTCAACTAATCGGTTCTTTTAAACTACTTTGGTCTTCAAGCTAAACCGGTTGCATTGAATCAGACAAGGTCGGCCCCTAGTTTACTTAAAATTAACTTGGTTCTCGATTGATTTTAAAAAAAAAACTTGGTTATCGATCTTTTTCTAGCTCTTTTGATATCTCTATTTGTTAGTTTAGCTTTTCTGGACTGGCTTAGAGGTTTATTATTGTCTATGATAATTGTATATATTTTTATTTTAGTTTGTCTAGTATGCTTTAGAGGTTTATGGTCTTTCTTTAGTGTCCAGTTGGAGTCGATTGAAAGTGGTTCTAGTTGGTTTGTGTTGCTTAGCTTAGGTGTAGAACTCGTTGACAAAGGCTCGATTATTTGGTTAATGATTTTTTCGTTGTGGGTTAAGGACTACTTCCAATTGGGAGCTAATTTTTATCTCTATTTTTTTAGGGTCCTACTCATTAGTTAGGAATATAGATATCAGATTACCCACAAAAAATTATCGAATTAATTCCGAGTGAATACTATGATAGGTGTTGGGTTTGTCCAAGTGGAGTGCCCATATCTATTTTAGTTATGATCTAGGAATGAAAGATTGGTTTACAAATAGGTTGTAATTTATTTTCAGAATTTTTCTTTTAAGTCGTCATACTCCCACGTGTGGTGTCAGAGTGTGCAATCCCTATATTAGGGAGTTATGGTTATTCTGTTTGGTTGTTTAATGTTTTTCCAAATTTAAAACCAAGTTAGATGGTTTTGACTAGCTCACCAATCAAAATTTTGAAATTTGTCAACTTTTTTTTATATAAAAATAGAACTCATATATATTAGTACTATTAATTACACGCAAATAAGATGGTGGTGCCCTTAAAATTTGAAATTTATTATTTTTTTATATAGAAAAATAGATCTTACTCATAATCTTGACCTTTCAAAATTTGTGATTTTTTTATATATATAAGTGAACTTCTTAAAATAATTAAAATTTGGCCGAGATTAAATTTTATGGCTAGATGGAAGCAAATCGCCTCCATCTATCGAAGTAGATCTTTAGCAAATAGAACAATTGACAACTTCTTGAGAAGTATCTTGTACATATAGCAAACTTATTCAAATTCGAGCAAAACTTGCCAACTTCTTGAGATGTATCTTGTGCATATTTTCTATTGAGCTATACTTTGAACTGTTTAATGCCCTACGATTATTTAGTCAAAAGTCTCACTGTCCGGTCATTATATAAACTCGAATTAAACCTTAATCCCCATGATTTTGATATTCTGTATTTTCACCATCTTCTTAATAAAACGTTCTCTCCTCTGCCTGTGGATATAGTTAACACACCGTTAGTGAACTAAGTAAATTATGTATTCTTCTCTTTATGTTTTTATTGTATTTTCGATTGATTGTTGATTGTCATTTTCATAACACTTTCCTTTCATTTATGATGATATTAATGTGTCACATCTTGATCGATTTATCATTTATATAT
>JBBMKA010067932.1:0-16275 GCA_037833695.1 Sechiopsis laciniata | reverse complement strand
CTTCCATATCTTGCTTCTAGATCTTTGATCTTAAGAGGTAATCAAATTCTAGCTTTTCTCTTGGTTGTTCCCAAATCGATAAGGAGGTGTTAATCTCTTAATTCAAGGGTTCTTGCTTCATTATAAGCTTGGATCTTTGGATTGAGCCTTATGATTTACTGTTTACGAGCATGTTTAGTGGATAGGATTATATGTTTTTCTGTTTTGCTAGCATGATTGTTCCTGTTTCCACATGTTAGTGCCATGCTAGGTTTGTTCTTCCAGCATTCTTTGATTCCTGTTTTAAGCTCGTAGTACCATTGTAATGGCCCAGTTTTCTATTTCGGTTCCCCAGGTATGTTCGGTTGTTTATTCAGTTATTTGGTTGGGCCGTTAGGGCAGTTTGAGCCTTTAAGGGCATTTTGGTAATTTTTCCTTCAAGGTTAGTTCCGTAATTAATCAGGGTTCAGGGCTATTTCTGTCATTTTTTGAGTTTGGGTTATTGCTACGGTTTCAGGTTTCTAGGGCTAGTGTTGTACTTTGGAAAGGTTGGAGGTCCTTTTGGTTAAAAGAGAATAAAGAGAAAAATAGTTGTTTAAGTTTTCCCTCGCCAGGACTCAAAGCTGGATGGTTAGAGGTTTGGAGTTTTATTAAAAAGAGGAAGAATGGGATTTAAGTTGCCTTCGCTGGGACTCGAAGGCGGATTGGCTTTGACACGTGGCATTGAAGACTCTATTTAATCGTCTCTTTCTCCAAATCCTAAAGCCCTAGCCGCATTTTCTCTTCTCCTTCCTCTTGCCGAGAACACCATTGAATCCCTATCACCGTTTCTTCTTCCTCTCATCTTTACCGAGACCCATAAGTTCTTCTTCTTCTCCCTTACAGCCTAGATTACCCTTCCATCTCCTTGCCGAGAGATCCATCGCAAACCCTAGCCAAGAGCCTTGTCACCGAGCAGTCCACGCTCACAGCCACCGAGCCCACACCCCTCGCCAATCGCTCGCTCACTGCCGAAATGCAGCCCCTGCTCTCGCCAACCTGCCAAGCCTCACGACTGCTCGCATCGTCCCATCCACACCAGATCCCTATCTCAGTGTCGCTGCCAAGCTAAGCCATGATCGCGCTTGCCAAGACTAGCGATCGCAGCCCTCGTAACCATAAGGCTTCGCCGCAATGTTTCTCTAAGAGCTACCGCACGCACGTGCTTGTGCTGCTCGTCAGCTGCAGCACTGTCGAGCCTTGCCACGCATCTTCGCCCGCTCACTCGCTCGCATTCGCCAGCCCTGCGTAGATCCATCGAGCCTGCACATCAGCGCTTAATTCCTCACAGCCCAGCGCCCGTGCACGCCTTGCCTAGCCTTGCTGCTACATAGCCCAGTGTCTTGCCGCCTTCGCCTTCACCTTCGTCGAGCCCGTGCTATCGAGCCTGTTCTTCTCAATTTGGGGTAATCCCTTGTTCCGAGCTTTATGATATGGTTTTCTAGTTTATGAGCTGCTTAGATATTAATTATTTGTACTTGTTATCATTATATTGCCTAGGTTGTTTATCCGTTGGTTCTGCAGTTCAAGGAGCATTATTTTGTGTGTTCATTCTGCTTGCTTTCCAGGTAAGGATTTCTTACCGGGGTTGTGTGAGCCCTGCGAAATATTCATTGATTGTATTCTTGTTGCATGTTTACTATTTACGTGCATGTTTAGTGGATAGAATTATATGTTGTTCTGTTCTGCTAGCATGATTGTTCTTGTTTCCACATGTTAGTGCCATGCTAGGTTTGTTCTTCCAGCATACTTTAATTCTTGTTTTAAGCTCGTAGTACCATGCTAGGATTTATATTTTGTCAAGCATGTTTGATTAATAGGGAACATGGTCAAGTATTATTAGATAGAACTTGTCAGGTTGTCATCATCTAGAGGCTGAGAGTAGACATAAAGTAATTTATCCCCACAGGTTGGGACCAGCGACGACAGGATCCCGCCCCTGGCAGCCGGGTGTGGTATAGCTCACCACATCGACATAAGCCTAGTCTGTAGCCTGCTAGAGCAGAACCCTTCCAATGGTGCAAGCCTGCCTTGGCCGGTTCTTAGCTTCAGGTATCGGTGGTATTCAGGCTACTACAGTTAAGTGTCGAGGGCCTCGCACTACTGTAGATTAGTGACACCGCTTCCGAGTCTTTAGGCATGCGTACCTAGATAGGCGTAGTTTGTCCCTAGGCCCCCACATTTACGCTGCTTGTAGCAGCATACGGTGTGCGCGAACACGCGTTAGGCACCGGGAGGAGAGCTCCCTCGGGCAAATGTTGGTGAGTACATCATTTCCTTTCTGAGTTTAGAGCAAGACACCGGGCACTTTCCCAGATGTCCCAAGACCAGTTTGGAGAGCTGGTTAGGACCAGCTTTTGAGTTGATCATTTGGCTGAGGGTATGAGACCTTCGAGGATATCTGTTCGGGATCACTTATTGAGCTGATCACTAGACCTTCGAGGACTGGCGTAAGAGACTTCCAATGACTCAAGAGTTGTATTGACTACTCATTCCAAGGATTCTGTGTTGGTAACTGTTTGCATATATACTTGGATGCTAGATTATATGTTGTTTTGTATTGTACCCCAGTTGGGGATTCTTACTGAGTGCCTTTGTCTCACCCTTATTTTCTGTAGTTTTTCCACAAGGTAACTTGGGATAGCACCAGGACGGCTAGCGGAGGAGCTGTATGATCATGGGAACTGCTGGCATTACTCTGTTTATGTCTTTTATTTGTTTATTCAGCATGTAGTTGGATACAGAGTCCATAGGAGGATTTTGCATATTGTGGTTTAAAAATGTTTATGGAATTTGAATAAAATTATTGGCCAGGAACTTGTTTTGTTTTAACAGGTTTATGTCTGGATGATTTTAATTTCAAGGAGTTTTATTTGCATAAGTTGTTCATACTGTTTTAAATGCTTTTACATACATGCATGCTGAGTAAGAACCAAGTTTAGGATTATTTTAGAGTCGGGTTCTTACAGTTGGTATAAGAGCTCAGAGTTATAGATTCTGTAGACGGACCTACTGAGTTAGGTCATTTGTCCCCATGATCATTAGCACTTCAACAGCCGTCAGGTATGTCGAAAGTTCTTTTGTTAAGGGTTTTGTTACAGTACTGCATCTAGTATACATGTGTTACTTGTTGTTGGAAGTGAGAGTCCAAGTGTGGACTAGTTTTGTGGTTGAGTGTAGATAGCCAATGTGTCGGTCACACATAGAGGAGCAGGGACGTCTGGTACTACCAACTGAGGAGTTGGAGCTGAGCCAGCTGTAGATGAGACCATGTCCAGGGTTGACCCGACCCGCAGGCCACCAGTGACCCCGATTGTTGGAGCAAAGTTTTCTTCAGCTATGAGAGAGATGATGGTCGGTATGTCTGCTCAACAGAGAGCAGAGACTCAGGTGCAGTTGGCAGCACAACGAGAGGAGTCACGGGCACAGACAGCTCAGCTGACACAGTTGCTGCAGGCATGAGAGTCATGGTTAAAGAGATTTTCATTGAGCATCGAGCAAAGATTCAGGAGTAGATCTTGAGCATATCTGATGGACGAGATGCCAAAGGCCAGATTGATGAGTCTGGAGTTCTTGTGCGAGTTGTCATTATTACCATCACTAGAGGTGGTGACCTTGTTGGCCTATTTGTAGCAGGGCCTAGAGTTTGGTTATTAGCAGCACTTCGCGATGTGGCTGGAGAAAGCTCGTTTGGCACCAAGCTTGGGTGCAGGCCTAGGTTTAGGCCCAATTCGCACTGTTGTGCAGATGATTCTTTTGACCTCCTTGGATGTTCAGCATGTTTCTCTAGATGTTGCACCAAACGTGCCAGTTGGAACTCTTGTAGCACAAGCGATCTTTGTTGTTGGTAGTCAGATGGCCACGAGAGAAAAGATGTGTGAGGAATGACAGTGAGTATCATTCCCTAAGTTACCCGAGAGTTGGGTAAAAGTTAAAGTTAGAGCGTGTAGAGTTGAACCCTTGGTGTTCAGTCGTTGGTTGTGACTCTGTTGGGAGTCAGTGGGTGGCGTCTTTATGTGTAAGGACCCGACCTAAAAATGATCCTAAACCTGGTCCTTACTCAGCATGCATGCATAAAAGACAAATTAAAAATCACCAATCATTCTGGGAAATTAAAACAACCATTTAAAACTCCAAGGAACCTGTTTATAAACATTTAAATAATTTATTCCCTGTTCAAACATTAAAAGTGGCCCTGGCCAGAGCATAATTTGAAATAGAAAAATAAATAAATAATTCAAAAGCTACATCAGGTTTCATATGCAATCCTATGGACTCGGTGTCCAACTGCATGCTGAATAGATAAATAAACAAAATATAAGTAGAGTGCCGGTGGCTCCCATGATCATGCAGCTCCTCCTCTAGCCGTCCTGATGCTGTCCCAAGTTACTTGGTGGAAAAACCACATAAAATAAGGGTGAGTACAAAGGCACTCAGTAAGAATCCCCAACCGGGGTACAGTACGAAACAACGTATCATCTAGCAATCCAAGTAAACAAGCAAACAGTTACCAGCACAGAATCTCTGGAATGAGCTGTCAACACAACTCCTGAGTCATCGAAAGTCTCTTACTTCCGTCCTAATGATCAGCTCAAAAACTGATCCCAATAGATATCCTCGAAGGTCTCTACCCTCGGTCAAATGATCAACTTAAAAGCTGATCCCAAAAGATATCCTCGAGGGTCTCTTACCCTCGGCCAAGTGACCGCTCAACAGCTGGTCCTGACCAGCTCTCTAAACTAGTCCTGGGACATCTGGGAGAGTACCAGAAGTCTGGCTCTAAACTCGGAAAGGAAGGGTGTACTCACGAACATTAGCCCGAGGGAGCTCTCCGCCCGGTGCCTAACGCGTGTGCGCACACCGCATACTGCTGCAAATTGCGTAAATGTGGGGGCCTAGGGACATTCTACGCCAGTCCAGGTACGCATGCCTAAAGACTCGGATGGTACTACGAACATGCTCAACAACACATAAACCTAGCATGGTACTACGAACTTTAAGGCTGGAATCAAACATGCTGGAAGAACAAACCTAGCATGGTACTAACATGTGAAACAAAAATCAAACATGCCAGCAGAACAGTTCAGCAAACAAGTTTCTATCCACTAACATGCCAATAATAGTAAGCAAATAAACAGGAAAGCAATCAGAGAAGTCTCGCAGGGTCCACACAACCCCGGCAAGGAATCCTTACCTGGAAACAAGCAGGAAAACAAAAACAAAAATAAACAGTGCTCCTTAAGCTGCAGAACTAACAGAACCTAGCAAATAATAAAACTGGAAATACTAATTAAATTCTACACGGGCAGCTGCTAGAAACTAAAAAGACCAACTCAAGCTTGGGAGAGAAATTACCCTAACCGAACACAAGGGATCGGTAGCTGGCTCTCGGCAAGGCCAGTGTGCGACAACAACAGACTGACTTGGTAGGTTGCACGGTAAGGCTCGGACGGATGCGCGGCTGAGAGCGAGCAGCAGTGTCGGTAGGGCGTGCGACTGTGTGCGGCAGGCGAAGGCACGGGCGTTACCGCGTTAGCTGGCGAAGCAGTGAGTGCGGACAGGCAGCTACAAAGGGCATGCGGGGGCGAGTGCACGCGATCCAGGGGCGAGCGATCGAGCATTCGTCTATGAGGCTGGGCGTTCACGCGATCGGCTGCTAGCGAACCTGTGTAAACGGAGGGCGAGTAGGGGCAGCGAGGGACAACGTGCAGGCGAACAGTGCGAAAGGAGATTCGTGGGCGAAGTGCTGCTGGGCGCTGCTGCTGCTGCGGCTCGGCAAGGCAGGCGGCTAGGGCGATCGGGCTTGGGCATGCGGCGATTGCGATTTACTGCTGGCAGACCTGTACGTGCGGACGGCGAACAAGCGAGGAGCGCGACTTGCGATCTGGGCATGCTTGGCGAACGACTGGGGCGCTGGGCACAGCGAGGGCATGCGCTCAAAGGCTGGGTCTCGGTAGAGAGCTTGGGCGAAGGAGCCAAAGGGAGATCAAAGCTCCAGCAAGGGATTTCTAGTGGAGGGCTCTCAGCAATGTGGGAAGAGAAGAGGAAGAAGAAGTATCGTAAGAGAAAGGGGGAGGATTTTTGTGCGGCTAACATTAGGTCTTCAGCAAAAGTAAAGGAGAAACGAACATGCGACACGTGTCCTCCTAGGTTCCGGCTTCGAGTCTTGGCGATGGCGACTTTTCTTTCCTATTTCTCAATTAATCAAACAAAAGCTCCAAACCTCCAAAAAAGCAATGCTATCTCCGGAAACCTAAAACCAAAGGTAAACCCAAACTCAACAATAGACAGAACAACCTCAAAACCCTGGCAAATTACGAGGCTACCCCTAAAGACAAAATTACCAAAATGCCCTCAGAGGTCCAAGCTGCCCTAACGGCCCAACCGAACAACAAAAATGCAACAGAACATACCTAAAGAACCGAAATGGAAAACTGGGCCGTTACATTATGAGAGTCAGCTAGTCTTTGATCTTTCGTAAAGATTATTCATTGTATTCACATGTGTACCTGTGAGTAGCTTGTTCTCGGTGTGGGTGGTTATTGGAAACCACATTAGAGTTGGTTCGTTTGGAATGAGACCGTGCTCGATTTTTAGAGAAGTTGGGCTTTCAATTCGAGGATACTATCCTAAAAAGTTCCCTTAGTTTGAGACTGCAGATATATTCTACTCGTTGTTGGAATGCTTGTCTTCAGACAAGAGTTGTTCGTTTGGAACGTGACTTTGGATGGTAGGAATCCTTGTTGTGTTTTGTTAGAGCCCAGGTGGGACCGAGCAAGATGTGGTTGACTAACCATGCAGTTGTCGACTAGTGTAGTTTAGGGTGTTGTAGAGATCTTTACTCAGAGTAAAGCTACGAGTTGGTTGGTGCTTTGAGTAAGAGGACGACACATTCTGCAACGTGTTTGGTCTCTTGCCCTTGTATCCAGAAAGTTGGAGCTAGCCAGTGTAGATGTATGCTGAAGAAGGCTTCTTGTTAGTCAGTTGGCTGATAGACTGTCTTTACGGCAGCGTGTGTCTGAGGGTTGTCGGAAAGGCCCTAAGCTCGTGGAGATCCTTGATAGAGCTCAGTCAGACCCAGACAGTGAGTTTTCAATTGCTCGATTGGAGCTTTGTTGTCAGTTGCCAAGCCAGGGTTAGTTTCGCGGTAATCTTCGTGTTATTTTGGAGTTGCAACATAAGTTAGGACTCGGTTGTGGCTAAGGTTCGCTTTTAGGATGTTGTAAATCCTGAGATGGTGGTTGGAGACCATCAATAGGGCTTGTATTGTTGTTATTTTCAAGGGCAAGTTGTCTTAAAAGCTCAGTGGTTGTTTATCACTTTTGCTTGAGTGTGATCGTAAGTGGTTGTAGTGGTTTCTGAATTTAGATGTTCCCCTTTGAAAAGAGCCACAATCCAGTTGTGAGTTGTTGATAAACTTTTTTCCTAGAAAGAGTTAGAGTTTGTGTCTGTTAAGCTCGAGTGTTTGTTGTTCTACCAACAGGTAGTGGATGGTTAGTTCAAGAGCTTTTGTTGTCTTGCTAAAGGTTGGTTGACCTTTTGAGGTTGTGGAAGTCCTCTTTTTCCAGTCAAGGTCCGTTGTTGTGCAAGGCGTGTCGGTTCCAAGTCTTGACTTGTGAGGAAGCCTTGCTAGTTGTGTTGCACCTGGCCCTAGTGATTTGTTGTTTTAAGAATTATGTTTTGGCAGCTTGATAGTGCTTGATCAAGATGTTTCATGCTTGATGCTTATGGTTTTGTGGTACTTTAAGCTTTAAAAATGAGGAAGTCCTTTGGGTTAAGGGTCTTGCTGCGTTGTAGCACAGTTTGATGTTAGCCTTAGTTTGGCAGTTCTGGAGGGAACAGATGGTTTGAGGAGCACAGAGATGTTTCCAAGTTGGTTTGGGTTGTGTTTTGATGCAACATGGTAAGGTGATGGTGTATGCTTCTCGTCAGCTGAAGCCATTTGAGAAAAATTACCCGACTCATGTTGTGGAGTTGGCGGCGGTTGCTTTTACATTGAGAATTTTGGAGGCACCACCTGTGTGGTGTGAGGATTCAGCTGTTTACAGATCACCAGAGCCTTAAGTACTTCTTCAATCAGAAGGAGTTAAACATGAGGCAAAGAAGATGGCTCGAGTTAGTTAAGGACTACGACTGTGAGATATTGTATCACCCAGAACAGGCCAATGACATGGCCGATGCTCTGAGTAAAAAAACGTTGCACTCCCTAGCTTTGTTGAGTTCTCAGATTCATTTGCAGAAAGAGTTCAAGCGAACCGGTATAGCAGAGTTGTTGGGGGAGGTTGCCGCCAAGGCAACCCAGTTGACAATTCAGCCGTCGATTAAGCAGAGGATCATTGATGGCCAGCTGAGTGATCCCACGTTGAAAAGTTATTTGAGAGAGAGTTCAGAGAGACATAGATTTTGACTTTGTTCTAACACCAGACGGAGGTTTGAGGTATAGAGGTCGGTTGTGTGTCTCAGCTGACGCCAGACTATGAGCCGAGTTACTTACTGAGGCTCATAGTTCCCCGTTTACTTGGCACCTAGGGGGTACCAAGATGTATCATTATCTCAAGCAGAAGTTCTGGTGGATGGATATGAAAAGAGATATTGCAGATTTGTTAGTCAGTGTCTCACTTGTCAGCAAGTGAAGGCTCCCAGATAAAAACTGGCAGGTTTGTTGCAGCCATTGAGTGTGCCTTAGTGGAAATGGAAAGAGATTTCGATGGACTTTATTTTTGGGTTGCCGAGGACGACAAGAGGGTTTACTCATATCTAGGTTGTTGTGGATCGGCTCACTAAAAGTGCACACTTCATCCCCAGTATAATTAACTATACCGTGGAGCAGTGGGCACAGTTGTTCTTGGAGCAGATCGTTCAGTACCATGGTGTGCCGGTAAAGATCATTTTAGACCGTGACTCTCGGTTCACTTCTCGCTTTTGGAGAGCTCTCCAGAAAGGTTTGGGAATCAAGTGCAACTTTAGTACTGCTTTTCACCCTCAGACAGATGGTCAGACAGAGAGGGTGAATTAGATTCTCAAGGATATGTTACGAGCTTGTGTTTTAGACTTCTCAGGCAGTTGGGATCAGTACTTGTATCTGATGGAGTTCGCTTACAATAACAGCTATTAGTCGACGATTCAGATGGCTCCGTTTGAGGCTTTGTATGGTAAGCGATGCATATCTCCAGTGTTCAGGGAAGAGGTTGGCGACAAACAGGTTTTGGGTCCCAAGCTGTTACAGACGACTAATGACACAGTGCAAAAAATCAAGGCTCGTATGTTGACAGCACTGAGTAGGTAGAAAAGTTACGTCGATATTCGGTGCAGAGACTTAGAGTTTGAGGTTGGCCAGAATGTATTTTTGAAAGTGACATCGATGCGTGGAGTCTTAAGGTTTGGTAAGAGGGGAAAGTTGAGTCCCAGGTTTGTAGGGCCTTTTGAGATCCTTGAGCTGATTGGTTCACTGGCTTACCGTTTGGCCTTTCCCCCGTCTTTGGTAGCTGTGCATAATGTTTCCAGGTGTTGATGTTACTTCAGTATGTGGCAGATCCTTCTCATGTTGTGGACTTTGAGCCGTTAGCGCTGACAAGAATTTGAGCTTCGAGGAGAAGCCAGTGCAGATTTTAGCCTGGGATCGTAAGACTTTGCGTAACCAGGAGATTAACTTGGTTAAGGTTCAGTGAATGAATCAGAAAGCAGAGAAAACTATGTGGGAGTAAGAGGACGAGATGAGGATGCATTATCCGGAGTTGTTTTAGTCTTAGCGGGAACGAAAGTCATAAAAGGAGGGAGTATTGTAATGGCCTAGTTTTCCATTTTAGTTCCCAAGGTATGTTCGGTTGTTTATTCGGTTAGGCCGTTAGGGCAGTTTGAGCCTTTAGGGGCATTTTATAATTTTTCCTTCAGGGTTAGTTCCATAATTAATCAGAGTTCAGGGCTGTTTCTGTCATTTGCTGAGTTCGGGTTATTGCTACGGTTTCAGGTTTCTAGGGTTAGTGTTGTTACTTTGGAAAGGCTAGAGGTCCTTTTGGCCAAAAGAGAATAAAGAGAAAAATAGTTGTTTAAGTTTTCCCTCGCTAGGACTCGAAGCTGGATGGTTAGAGGTTTGAAGTTTTATTAAAAGAGGAAAAATGGGATTTAAGTTGCCTTCGCCCACTCGAAGGCGGGTTGGCTTTGACGCCTGGCATTGAGAACTCTATTTAATCGTCTCTTTCTCCGAATTCCAAAGCCCTAGCAGCATTTTCTCTTATCCTTCCTCTTGTCGAGAACACCATTGCATCTCCATCACCGATTCTTCTTCCTCTCATCTTTATCGAGACCCACAAGTTCTTCTTCTTCTCCCTTGCAGCCGAGATCACCCATCCATCTCCTTGTCGAGAGATCCATTGCAAGCCCTCTCCATCGCCGATTCTCCTTCTCCATTGTAAACCCTAGTCAAGAGCCTTATTACCGAGCAGCCCACACTTGCAGCCACCGAGCCCACGCCCCTCGCTGATTGCTCGCTCACTGCCGCACGCAGCCCCTGCTCTAGCCTGCTCGCCCAGCTTTATAACTGTTGTATCGTCTCGTCCACACCGGATCCCCATCACTGAGTCGCTACCGAGCCATGCTTGTCGCACGCCCTGCTTGCCCTTGCCAAGACAGCCGATCGCAGCCCTCGTGACTGCAAGGCTTCACTGAGAGCTGTTGCACGCAAGCGTCCGTGCCTCTCGTAAACTACAGCACTGCTTAGCCTTACCGCGCATCTTCTCCTGCTCCTCGCTCGCGTTTGCCAACGCCGCGCAGATCAATAGAGCCGCGCATCAGCGCTCGCTGCCACTTAGCCTTGCTTCGTGCGCACCCCGTCTAGCATCGCTGTCGCGTAGCCTAGCGCCCTACATCCTTCACCTTCGCCTTTGCCTTTGCCTTTGCCTTTGCTGAGGCTGTGCTGCAGAGCCTATTCTTCTTGGTTTTGGGAAATCCCTTGTTCCGAGCCTTTTGAGTTGGTTGCCTAGTTTGTGAGCTGCTTAGATATTAATTATTTGTACTTATTATCATTATATTGCCTAGGTTGTTTATCCGTTGGTTCTACAGCACAAGGAGTATTATTTTGTGTGTTCGTTCTGCTTGCTTTCCAGGTAAGGATTTCTTACAGGGGTTGTGTGGGCCTTGCGAAATATTCATTGATTGTATTCTTGTTTCATGTTTATTGTTTACGAGCATGTTTAGTGGATAGGATTATATGTTGTTCTGTTATGCTAGCACGATTGTTCCTGTTTCAACATGTTAGTGTCATGCTAGGTTTGTTATTCCAGCATGCTTTGATTCTTGTTTTAAGCTCGTAGTACCATGCTAGGATTTATATGTTGTTGAGAATGTTTGATTGATAGGGAACAGGGTCGAGTATTCTTAGATAGAACTTGTTAGGTTGTCATCATCCAAAGGCTGAGAGCTGACATAAAGTAATTTGTCCCTACAGGTTGGGACCAGCGAGGACAGGATCCTGCCCCCGGCAGTCGGGTGTGGTCTAGCTCACCACATCGGCATAAGCCTAGTCTGTAGCCTACTAGAGCGGAACCCTTCCAATGATGCAAGCCTGACTTGGTTGGTTCTTAGCTTTAGGCATCGGTGGTATTCAGGCTGCTACAGTTGAGTGCCAAGGGCCTCGCACTACTGTAGATTAGTGACACCGCTTCCTAGTCTTTAGGCATGCGTACCTAGACTGGAGTAGTTTGTCCCTAGGCCCCTACATTTAAGCAGTTTGTAGCAGCATGTGGTGTGAGCACACATGCGTTAGGCACCGAGAAGAAGGCTCCCTCGGGCCAATGTTCGTGAGTACACCATTTCCTTTCCGAGTTTAGAGCCAGACATCGCGTACTCTCCTGGATGTCCCAGGACTAGTTTAGATATCTGGTCAGGACCAGCTTTTGAGTTGGTGATTTGGCCGAGGGTATGAGACTTTCGAGGATATCTGTTTGAGATCAGCTTTTGAGTTGGTCATTTAGCCGAGGGTATGAGACCTCCTAGGATATCTGTTCGAGATCACTTATTGAGTTGATCACTAGGCCGGAGGTAAGAGACTTCCAATGACTCAGGAGTTGTATTGACATCTCATTCCAGGGATTCTGTGTTGGTACTTGTTTGCATGTATACTTGGATGTTAAGTGATATGTTGTTTCGTACTGTACCCCGGTTGGGGATTCTTACTGAGTGCCTTTGTACTCACCCTTATTTTCTGTGGTTTTTCCACCAGGTAACTTGGGACAGCACCGGGACGGCTAGCGGAGGAGCTACTGGCATTACTCTGTTTATGTCTTTTATTTGTTTATTCAGCATGTAGTTGGACATGGAGTCCACAGAAGGATTTTGCATATTGTGGTTTAAAACTGTTTATAGAGTTTTGAATAAAATTACTGGCCAGGAACTTGTTTTGTTTTAATAGGTTTATGTTTGGATGATTTTAATTTCAAGGAGTTTTATTTGCATAAGTTGTTCATACTGTTTTAAATGCTTTTACATACATGCATGCTAAGTAAGAACTAGGTTTAAGACTATTTTAGAGTTGGGTTCTTACAACCATGCTAGGGTTTATATGTTGTTGAGCATGTTTGATTGATAGGGAACAGGGCCGAGTATTCTTAGATAGAACTTGTCAGGTTGTCATCATCCAGAGGCTGAGAGCTGACATAACGTACTCTGTCCCCAAAGGTCAGAACCAACGAGGACAGGATCCCGCCCCTAATAGCCAAGTGTGGTCTAACTCACCACAACGGCATAAGCCTAGTTTGTAGCCTTCTAGAGCGGAACCCTTCCAATGGTGTAAGCCTGCCTTGGTCGGTTCTTAGCTTCAGGCATCAGTGGTATTCAGGCTGCTACAGCTGAGTGTCGTGGGCCTCGCACTACATTAGATTAGTGACACTGCTTCTGAGTCGTTAGGCATTCGTACCTAGACTGGCGTAGTTTGTCCTTTGGCCCCCACATTTAAGCAGTTTGTAGCAGCATGGGGTGTACGCGCACACGCATTAGGCATCGCGAGGAGAGCTCTCTCGAGCTAATGTTCGTGCCCATTCCCATTCTGAGTTTAGAGTCAGACACCGAGTACTCTCTCGAATGTCCTAGGACCAGTTTGGAGAGCTTGTCAGGACCAGCTTTTGAGTTGGTCATTTGGCTGAGGGTATGAGATCTTCGAGGATATCTATTTGAAATAAGCTTTTGAGTTGGTCATTTGGCCAAGGGTATGAGACCATCGAGGATATCTATTCGGGATCAGTTATTGAGCTGATCACTAGGCCTGAAGTAAGAGACTTCCGATGACTCAGGAGTTGTATTGACAACTCAATCCAGGGATTCTGTGTTGGTAACTGTTTACATGTATACTTGGATGCTGGATGAGATGTTGTTTCGTACTATACCCCGGTTGGGGATTATTACTGAGTGCCTTTGTACGAGTACTCTTTATTTTCTGTGGTTTTTCCACCAGATAACTTAGGACAGCACCGGAACGGCTAGTGGAGAAGCTGAATAATCATGGGAGCTGCCAGCTACACTCTTTCTATGTTTTATGTTTTTATTTGATTCAGCATGTAGTTAGACACGGAGTCCATAAGAGGATTTTGCATTATGATGTTTAAATTGTGTATGGATCTTTAAATAAAAATCACTGGCCAGGGTCTGTGTTTTCTGTTTTAAAAGGTCTGAGTTTGGATGTTTTAATTTTTAAGGAAATTTTATTTATAGAGATGTCTCATTTATTTTTAAATGTTTTTCACTCATACATATTAAGTAAGAACAAGGATTAGGACCATTTTAGAGTTGGGTTCTTCCAGTTGGTATCAGAGCTCAAAGTCATAGATTCTGTAGACTGACCTACTGAGTTTGGTCATTTGTCCCCATGATCTTTTGCACTCCAACAGCCGTCAAGTATTTCGAAAGTTCTTTTGTTAAGGGTTTTGTTACAGTACTGCATCTAGTATACATGTGTTACCTGTTGTTGGCAGTGAGGGTCCAAGTGAGGACTAACTCTTTGTGGTTTGAGTGTAGATAGCCAGTATGACGGTCACACGTAGAGGAGCAAAGACATCTAGTACTGCCAACCGAGGAGTTGGTACTGAGCCAGCTATAAATGAGACCACGTCCAAGGTTGACCAGACCTGCAGGCCACCATTGGCCCTAGCAGTTGATTTGTCGAGAGAGGGGGTAGAGGCTACCTTGTCTTAGAGTGAGACTCCTGGAGTAGAGTTTGCTTCGGCCATGAAAGAGATGATGATCAGTTTATTGGCTCAACAAAGAGCTGAGACCCAGGCGCAGCTTGCAGCGCAGCAAGAGGAGTCCCGGGCACAGATACCCAGCTGACATAGTTGATCCAGCAGGCACCCCCAGTAGCCCCGATGATCCCTCTGGGCAAGCAGAAGCCTATTGTTGAGGCAGATGATGTTGACAGAGCCGCCGAGTACGGCAAGTGGCTCAGGGATTTCTGTAAGTGGAAGCCTAGTGAGTTTAATACTTTTGAGAACCCGCTGGTAGCAGCGAAGTGGTTGGCTAGGATGGAGTATATCTTCTGGGTTATAAGTTGTCTGGATGTCCAGATGCCGAGGTGTGCCGCCCATGTGCTGACTAATACAGTAGTTTGGTAGTGGGAGTCCATAGACAGAGGTAGACCGGCAGAGTCTCCACCAGCCTCATGGGATTTCTTCATAATTGAGTTTTGGGCTAAGTATATCTGTGAAGAGGCCTAGGAGGAGATGGTGGAGGCCTTCTCAAACCTGAAACAGGGGATTGACTCCATAGCTAGATATGAGAAGAAGTTTTCTGAGTACAGTTACTTTGCTCCTGAGTTGATAGCCACAGAGGTGCTTAAGATAAAGAAGTTTGTTGGTGGGTTGAGGAAGAAGGTTGCTCAAGATGTTTGAGTACTCGCTCCTGAGTCGTATGCCAGAGCTGTAGCTTTGGCTACCATTTATAATGCTAAGTACCCGCAGGTGCGAGCCTTTGATGCACCTACTCAGACTGTTCAGTCGTATTCTTGTCAGAAGAGAAAGTTTGAGTCTTCTAGTGGTTCCCGTTCAGGTGGTCAGCAGCAACGCTGCCAGGGCCAATTTCAGGGTAGAGATCAGTGTCGACCTTAGCATCGACAGCAGGACCGCCAGCAAGGCGCAGTCAGGCAGCCGCCCCAGTGTAACACATGTGGCAAGTCGCATTATGAAGTTTGTGGAGCTTCACCCCAAGCTTGCTATAGTTGTGGCAAGGAAGGGCACTTAGCCAGATTTTACCCTCAGGCCAGAGCAGTTGCCAGGCCGGCTCAGCAGCAGGGCCGCATTTTTGCTATGACTCGCCAAGAGGCGGAGCGGAATGATGCCACAGTTGCAAGTACGCTGCTTGTCTTAGATCACTATGCATTTGTGTTTATTTGGAACTCGAACCTTTAGGGTTTGAGCTGTGTGTTGTAACTCCTTCGGGAGTAAGTATGTTAGCTAGCGAGAAAGTTAAGAGTGGTCAGATACAGATATCTGAAGAGCTTTTAGTAGTTATGCTCATTGATAACTCTCAAGAATTGAGAGTTAATTTAGCTTAAAGGAATATATTTTTATTAAGAATTTGTTATAATGAAGTAATTTAATCTTGAATTTCACCCCATCAGACCCAAATTGTGCTTAAGCGAAACATCCTTTAGTTTTCTGATTAGGATGCATTTTAGAGCTTCGTTGTAGCGAAATGAGCTTGATTGTATGTAAATTTGCAATGTTAAAAAGAATTGATATTTTCTAGTTTGTCTGCAACAAACCTGATGGAGCAAAGCAAAATTCGCATCAAGAAGAATTCGCCCACGCGAAGGCTTGACACATCGAGCAGCCAAGAGCATGAAGATTTCTTTCGCAAATTTGAAGCTTGAGATGTAGAAGAGCAGCGAAGGAATATTTTGTCTTATTCACAGAGGCACGTGGCAGAAATCGGGTGCTACACGAGTGAATCACAGCCGTTCATTCTCGTCGGCTCTGACCTTGCGACAAACCAGATCATGGAGCAGAAAAAGGTCAGAGCGCCGCGGCCGCCGTCAGAGCAGTGATCGTGGAGTAGAGATTTCGTCAGAGCCTTGTCGCGTAGAGCTGCTGTATAAATAGAGGCATTCTCCTTCAGAGAGAGGATCACCTGTCCTTGGGACGATCTCCGTCTTGGGTTCGATCCTCCATCGAGCTGAATTCCGATCAACTTTCCTTAACTTAGCCATAGTTTAGTCATAGTTTAGCCGTAGTTTAGTTGTTTCTTACGCATTTCAATTTGTTCAGTAGTTTAGCT
>JBBMKA010067911.1:0-16284 GCA_037833695.1 Sechiopsis laciniata | reverse complement strand
ATATGGATTAAAAAATAATTGTTATTATTAGAAAAAAAAAAAAAGAAATTATATCTTTTATTGAAATAAAAAAAATAAAAAATATTTGATTCAACAAATTTATTGTCAAAAAATATAATACTTTTTTTTATATGTGTTATTTTCTTTTGACTGAAAAGTCATGCAAGTTGAATAAGAAACGGAGATGATACGCAATGTAGCATCGTTTTTTTTTTTGGGTAAAACCTTCCCTAGATATAAGTACAAATATATTTGCTACAATCACATGGAAATTTTTCGGGCAGCCGCAATTAAATAAACACTCAACTCTCTCACAAGATAAAAAAAAAAAAAACTATAGTCATTAAACCAATCTTAAAGTACTTCTCTGTAAAATATTTTGAAGCCAAAATCACATGCTTCTTTTAAGAATGTTTGGAGCATATTACTTTATTGCATCTTTTCTATGTGAGACAATCTTTTCTAATATTTTGCGAAAAACACATCTTTAACTAGACTGTTAAAACAATTTTATATCTAATCCCAAAATTAAACCAAATAGATGAAATCAAACATAAAGTAAAGAAGGAATGGAGAAGAGATTAGCACACCAAATTAAAGTAGTTCAGACTAGTCTATTCTACTGTTTAGAATATGAGAGGGATTCTCTCATTCATAATTTTCCATTGATGACTATTAAGAGCTCTTAATGGTGGCTAGGGTTTCTCAATCTTAAATGTAGAAGAATGTCCAAAGTGCTTGATATACTAGCATAATATTACATACCTCACAAATGGTTCGTTAACCTAACCTCACAACTTAACCCAAGATTCAACTAAACTCACCATAAGGATTAAAATATAAATGATGTGTAATTCACATAAATAAGACAAAAAAATTGGCCTTTTACATGTGAATTGTTTTGAAATAACTATTTTTAAGCATTGGGTTCTTGTAGAAGGGAAATTTTGCCAGATGGGATTCTATATACTTCAAAGGAATCTCATTATTCTGTTTTCAAAGCCGCAAGAATGTATAGAAGTGTGTGAAGATTGAAACTTTGGTATCTGGTGAGATTGATTGTGATGATCTTAGAGTCAAGTTGCTTGCTAACAAACACAAACCAGCTATAATCAATGTCACTATTGGTAATATTTTCTATTTCCCTTTTATGCCTTGTTTGCAACTCAGAAAGGGCATGAATTTGTTTGTTATTGTTTTTAAAGGAACCACTGTGAAAAAAGCTATCGATGATCTTGATCTTGTGATACAAATACTCGATGAATGTGGATTCTCGAATGATCGTTTCTACATTCATTGTGATGCAGCGTTGTTTGGACTTATGATACCCTTTGTCAAAGGTGTAAGTGAATTTCTTTCCGATTTTTTTTTTTAGTTCAAGAATAAATAGAATGGTAGATTCGAACTCACGATCACTTGATCATTGACGTACACTTAAACCGGTTGAACTATTGCCCTTTGTCCAGATCGATAAGGCATGACATACATTTTTCCTTTTAACCATTGTTTCATGTCCAACCTTGCCGTGGCCTACTTACTTTGGATACGCCCGGCCAGCTGTACAAGTGCTACCACGAGTAGAGATGTCCATTTTTCCATTGGGACTTGTCTTGAATGGGGTGATGAATCTCGTTTAAGCGGGGGACAAAGGAGTGAGCAGGAGAGAAAATTTCTCACGAGCTAAACGGGGACAAGTTTGGAGAATGTATTCATCATCCTCATTTCCCCGATCTTCGCCCCATTTATAGTTTTTTTCAAAAAAAAAAACTTGTAAATTTTTATTTTATTTTCTTTATTTATGTAAAAATATTTATCAAAATGAATATTTTTCTTTAACAATTAACTATTTTGTTGAAAATTTATATATACTTTTTGAATGAAAAATTAACTATTTAGAAATTTTATTAAGAAAATATATATAAATATTAAAATAAGGAAAAATGAAAAAATAAAATAAACATGATAAATTCGTCGATGCCCACGAATTTCATGGAGATGGGGATTGTACTTGGCTGCACACACGGGGACGAGGAAGCCATTTCCCGACTCAGCCCCACCTCATGGAGATTTCTAACACTACACGCTCATTTGAACTTGATTTCTTTATAGGAGCATATTTGTTTTCAATCCAATTCTTGCTTTGTTGGTAAAATTTTCATCCTAAGTGATTAGTGTTGTTGTTTGAGCAGGCACCAAAGGTGTCATTTAAGAAGCCAATTGGAAGTGTGAGTGTATCAGGACACAAGTTCATTGGATGTCCAATGCCTTGTGGTGTTGTCCTTACAAGATTGGAGCATATAAAAGCTTTCTCAAGGAATGTAGAGTATATAGCCTCAAGAGATGCCACAATCATGGGAAGTCCAAGTGGCCATGCTCCTATCTTTCTATGGTACACCCTCAACAAAAAGGGCTATACAGGGCTTCAAAAGGATGCTCAAGAATGCCTCACAAACGCACATTATCTGAGAGGTCGCCTTCTTAACGCAGGAATCAGTGCCATGCGGAACGAATTCTGCAACACCGTCGTGTTTGAACGACTTCGGGATGAAGACTTTGTTCGAAAGTGGCAGCTAGCATGTGAGCGAGATATTACCCATGTCGTGGTAATGCCTAACGTTACGCAAGAGAAGTTGGATGATTTCATAGCGGAATTGATCGAGAGACGCTCAACTTGGTATGTGGACGACAAAGATCAACCTCCTTGTCTTGCCGCAGAGTTGGGAATTGAGAACTGTGCTTGTAAATTGCACAGGGTATGATATTGTTTCATAGGAGTTATATATTATGCTATGTTGCTTACTTTGTAGTGAAACTATAGATTCTTTTAAACTTTGGTTGTTAAGGTTGTGTGTGTGTTTTTTTTACCATATAAGTTGGAAAAACGAATCTCTAATCTCGAAGTTGTTGGTTGAACTATGTTCATTTTAATTATAGCCGTGTGTTTCATATATTAATGAACAACGCGTATTTGGTGTCTTAATAAATGATTAATATGTTCTAGAAATGTGAACAAATATTTGACTGTCTCACCGAACTTATAATTAGATCAAGCTAGAGGTGAAATTTTGGTAACACAAGAGATACATTATTATGATTTTGGTGTTTCTAAGAAACAATTAGCTGGTAGAGATTTAAGGTATTAAAATATGTACTTTTGAAGATCACAAACTTGAAATCCACGATTTTAAAATATTTTGTTGTCTTCCGAGTCCATGCCTAGGGACGAGAGCATGTGTCTCCACGTATAGTGGATAAGAATGTCCACAAGACGGAATGGACCGGAAAATGAATTCTTTTTGTCCCCGTCCGCACCAAAATCCGTAATCTTTGTTTCCAATTTAATTCCTTCTCACCTTTTTATACCTAATGTTTTATAATATTTTCAAATAATTAAATTTTTTATGGAAAATATCTATTAAATTTTAACTAAATTGTGAATTATTAAATCAAAATACTCATTTGAATAAATATTTGTACCAATATAAAGATTAAATGCGTAAAAAAGAAAAAATAATAATAAAAAACATAAAATATAAACGATGCGACGATCGAAGAAACGAAAATAAGCAACAATTTCCATCTCCATCATTGTTTAACAGAAATTTTTTCCCACTCCATTCACCATTTCCCGCATAAACAGGATCCTCTACCCCTTAGACGCGAGGTCCAGTCTCACGAAAAATTAGACATATCTAATACTGGAAGAAAGCTGTAATTCCTGATAGAAATAAAAAAATTTAAAATTTTAAAATTTTAAAAAAAAAATCTATATGATTTTGTTGTTTAGAAAACGTAAGAACCCCAATTATTTGTTGTGAGTGGTAGGACAATACAATCCTCAATCATTAAGGAATTAATGCAACTTTTTGTACACATGTATTTTTCTTTTTACAAGTACACTCATACAAATCCAAATGCAGAGAACATCAATCCTCACTAATGGTAAGGGATTATCTACAGAAGTTACCAGAGCGCCTGGTTAAGCTCCGGGAAGCTCGGACGGCGAAGGCCCTTCTCGAGCATCAGGCTGAGACAGGTGAAGCATCTGTTGCTGTTGATGGTTAATAGAGTTGCCAAACTGAAGCATGAGTGGTAGCCCTCCAATGTTGAATGAGTTGCCATTTGCAATAGGCAGTTGGGCAGCAACTATCTTAAGATGCTGCACTTCCTCCCTCAGTGTGTCATTCAGAGCTGTAAACCACCCAACATTTAAAAAGTAGTTAACATCTCAACCTGCAGTGTTAATAAAGCTCCAACATAAATTATAAACCAAATGTCATTGGAGAAATTGTATTAAATGGGCTCTTCTAAGTTCTCACAAAATAATTATAAATGTAAGTAAATTTTAAAATATTTACATTACACGTTTTAATAATGTATTATAAATACTCATTAATACAATATTATAAGAAAGTTTGTGACAATACCTATTAATACTAATAACTATAATTGCTATTTTTTTTAAGTGGCTATATTTATAATTATTTTTTAAATATGACTAATTTGGTAAGTTTCCTTATTTTTAATTATTCCCACGTCCGTTTAGACCATTGTACTTTTTCATCCAACATTAGCAACTTTGGGGGAGTGTTTGTTTGCCATATTTAAGTAAAAATTAGATGGATTTATTAACTTCTCCTAAATCACCTACATTCAAAAGAGTTTTTATTAACTCTTCTTTTTTACTTTTAAAAATAACTCCTCATTTTGAATAATTCATTTATAACTATTCAATCATTTCTAACCACTCATTTTTAATCATTCATTTCAAATCAATCAAAATAACTTATTTTTAACTGCTCATTTTTAATCATTCATTTTTAAACTACTCAAAATAACAAAAGAATAGGGGTGTGTTTTCTTAAAAAAATAAGGTGCAAAGTTCAGCTATTTCTTATAATTTAGTCAAAAATGAAACAACCAAAAAGGTGATCATTTCTCTACAGCCATAGTAAGAAGATGAATGAAGAACCAGACAAACCCTCTCTCAGTTGGGCCTGCTGCTCCATGGCCTGCAACCTTAGCTTGAGTTCTCTGTTCTCAGTGGTCAATCCAGTGGTATCATTCTGCACCATAGTAAATTAAAAGTTTGATTTAATCAATATTTTCCCAACTTTTCTAGTTTGTCACAAACACACAAGTTCGCTAATAAGAGCGAACTCAACTAACATGATGTACGACACAGCCTCGAATACCCCATTCCCAAATAAGTGTTGAATTCAAAAAACAAAAATCAAGAACACACAAATGCCTTTTATTTGTACAACAGGCCTTGAAAATGAGCAAAAAAACCACATTTGAAAAGTCAAAGCCATCAGTTCTTCCATCAGCTAAAGAAATCAATAAGTCCAGTTGATAGCAACATCCCACCAATGAGACTTGTAAAGTAGGAATAGATAAAAAGTTCTTGTTCTATTTCTCATTTTTCCTTAGCTACAACACAAGAATAGAAGTTATACCTGTAACACTGTGATCTGTGCAGAAAGGGAAGTGGCTTCCGATTGAAGAACCTGCACTTTCTTCTCTAATTCGTTTGTGTAACGTACTTTCCTCTCCTTCGATCGTGTAGCTGACTGTCTATTCGCCAAAATCCTAAAATGGATCATAAATTCGAGGAAATTTATTGCGGATGTCAATTTCAAGCAAACTTATTCCAACTTTAGCTAGTTGGTGACATTTACTGAAGTCAATTGGTGGTACTGATTAAAACCAATCAATGACACTAATTGAATTCAATCAATTTTAAACCGTATTTGATATATTCTAACGAATTTTGTGGTTTAACTAGGATCAAAGTAAACATATTATTTATATTGATTTACAAAATGAAGTTTTAGAAGGTATGATAACTTCAAGAATTTAACTTGATTAATACAAAAATGTAGTCTATAGTACAAACTAAGGTGCAAAAATTGAAATTAATCAAAGTACTTTCAAATGTAGTCTATAGTATAATGATTGTCTTTAATTAGTGTCAACGATTGCATTCAATCATTCAGTGTTAACGGTTCCCTTCAATCTGATAGGTTGAAGTCACTAAACTTAGGGTTACTTTTGTAATTTTATCATGGTCCTCTTTTAGCCATACCTGGATTTTTTTAATAGAAATTTTGATATCTAAAGAATAATTTTGATTTTGTTTATGTTATTCTTGAAGAATCCCCTAAATCTCAAAGCCCATAATCACTTGATCACACTAAAACTCTAAGATTAATTGCAAGTTGAACAGATTATGCTTTATAAAACAGAGACACACAAGGTTTAACAATCAAAACAGAACAAGAAGGAAAAAATCAATAACCTCTTAGCTCTTTTAGGATCCATCAAAGCAAGCTCAGCAAGTTTATGAGGCGCCATAGCCTTCTTAGAGCAATCAATCACGCCAATAGACTCCTCACCGTCAAACGACGATGTCGCCATCGCCGTTGCCCTACCGCCACCGTCGCTGCCGTCTCCAGCCATCCCCAAGCCATCGAAGAACTCGGAATCCATCGACAAGCTCCGGCAGTGAGCGCCGAAGAACGAATCGTTTTCAGCCCTAGGGTTTGAGGATTTGGAATTGAAGGAATCGAGTGCCGTAACAGGCTCCGCCGGCGAGGGATGAGGAAGAGAAGATGACGAATCGAGATCTGGAGGATCGAAGAGGAGGAGATCGTCGAAATTGGCGAAGCGGAAGGAGGTGTCGGAGAGGGAGCGGCGGTGGTGGTAGCCGCGCTGTGGAGTCTCCGGCATGTATTCTATGTCCGTTCTCGCCGCCGTCTGCGGCGGTTTTCCGGCGGTGTAGGTCAAATCCATCGTCGGAAGCGAAGTTGAGTTACAGCAGTTGAGAGAGTTAAGTTTTTGGAAATGGTGAAGAAGAAGAAGGTAATTATAGTGGGATTAGTGGGGGTGGTATTGTAAATTAGGGAAATGAAGGGGCTAAAACACAATTAATTTAATGGTAAGAAAGTGGTCATTATTTTCCTTTCTTATTGTTAGATTATAATGGTGTTGTTTAATTGTTTGGATTATTGTCTGTTGTTGTATTGTTTAATTTAGAGGATGTTATTTCAGTTATAAAAAAATAGAGAGAAAATTAATTAAGTAAAAGGTAAAAGCAAAATTCAAATTCTCATAATAGAGAATCTTTAGATTTTGATCCCAATCCTCTATTGAAACAAAACAGAATCTTTATTTAAATCTACTAGTATTTTACTTTTTTTTTTTTTATACTCACGACTGTCCAGGTCAGCTTGTGCATACCTCAACTAACGTTACGGAATATATCGTCTGACTCCTCCAATATTTGGATGTCAAGAAAATCTGTAACAAATTAATTCTTAAATAGATGGCAGATTGAACTCATCACTTTAAACATTTTAATGAACTCTTTTACATTTATACAACTTTTACATCAACAGTTTTAATTATATCATTTTTTTTGAAATATTTTATTTGTAATAGATTTTTGTTTTTTTTCGTATTTCAAAAGTGTTCTACTTTCAATCTATTGAAGTTACATGTTTTATAAGTAAATTGATCGTTTTTAATCAAATGAATTTACTTACTTTCAATTGGTCGTACTGATTTCTTTACCCATGGAAGATTTTCAATCCATTCACTGGACATTGTAGTTATTCTATAGGTCGGATCCACCACTTTTAATACTACAATCGATTTTTTTTTCAAAATTTTTGTCATTTATGTAGTTTCTTTCGTTTTTTTATGCATTAAAAAATACCTTAGTTATTATTATCCTTCTAAGTGTTTTTTTAGATAATCTTTAGGTTATGTTGATGGGTAATTCATGACTACCAACCATGTTTCATTGTTTAAATTAATATTGACTGTATTTAAGATGGTGTCGAAGTGAGTATAGAGTTTTTAGTTGTGATTTGTGGATGTTAATCAATTAGATGTCTATTTATAAAAATGATATACTTGATGTTATATGGCCACCTTGATTAAATTTTGAACTATTAAACATTATTTGTAATTGGGGTTTTTTAGGAAGCCTTATATAAACCGTCTTAAAATCCTAATTTCAATTGATTGACATTTTATATTTTGTTATTTCGTTCTTTTTTTTGTTCGTGGATGTAGTTAATACATCGTAAGTGAATTAATTAATTTTATATGTTTTCTCTCAAGTTCTTTTATTGTTTTCATTTGATTGTTGTTTCCCTTTTATAACATTGAGTTTTCTAAGTCTTTAATAAATTTTTAAACTTTTCATTTTAAATTTAATGTATGCGTTAAAGATTAAAAGTTTGATACGTATCTAAAATTTTAGTTTTGTGTATAATAAATTCGTAACTTTGTTTGACATTTCTTAAAACCCATGAATATATTAGACACGAAAATGAAATTTTATCTTCAATAAAGTTTTGATGTTTCGACGATTTTGTGTTTAATATTTTGCGAAATAATTTATATGACATTAAAGAATTAATCCATGATATTTTTAGTGTTTTGATAGGAAAAAACAAAATCATAATAAGGTTGTCTCGTGAGATAGTAATAAATAGATTTTTTTTTTTTTAAACCAAGTAATAAATAGATAATTCATCAAACATTTGAAGTATTTCACTCTTGAATTGCTTTTGAAATTTATAATTTTATGGTATATTTGACCAATGTTTTCTAAATTTATTTTCAGATAAAAGAATGGAAGAATTTTCCACATTAATGTATATGGTATGTAGAATTCTCTTAGCATGCATCTCCTTAAGCTTTTACCAATATTCTCGAATATGTTTAATTCCATAATATTTCGTTAGGTCTAAATTATTTATCGCAGAAAAGATGAGTGACCTGATGATTTCATGGTTTGGTAGAAATCTAATTCAATACCATTGACTATATAGAATATTTGATGCAATAATTTAACTTAAAATTGATTTGGTAGTAGAATATTAGTTAGTAGTGGGATTATAATATATAGTTGGTAATTAAGTTGAAATATATAATTAGGTTGATAAATTGATTGATTTGAGGAGTATCCATCTCTCCCGACATTTAGAAACCATGTATGAAATTGACATTTCACCATTAACAAAGAGCTTCATTTAGACTTCATTCATCATAATGTGGTGCACAATAAAAACTAATAAAACAATAAAATAAAATCTTTTCTTATTTTTTTTTCATTTTCAAGACAAATAAATTTGCCCTAAGTTCATTGGGTAGTAGTACTTATCGAGAAAAAGATATTGGTCATTTGATGATTAAATGTCATGTCATTTGTTTTTGGAAATTTGGTCTAAAAGTCTATTTTAATTTTAGTATTTTTTAAAAATATTTCAATCATAATTGAATTTTAAACTTTTTTTTTAAATTTATTTCAATAAAGTATTTAACTGCCTTTTCATTAAAACTATTTTTTGTACCCATTCAAAATTTTATGTTGCTCTAATTGAAGACTATATTGATTGAATATTGTATGTGACTCTAATGAAAGACTGTTTATAGTATTGATTGAAAATTAGGTGCACATGAGCTTTTTCATATTTTTATTACCTTCTCAATTTTCTGTTATGCACAAATTTTTTTAAAAAATAGTTAATTATATTATTTTTTTAGTTTTTTTTTTATTATACATGGAAAATTCTTTTTATTTCTCATAATTTCTCAACCATTAAATACCTTAGGTATTTAAGAGTTGTTATGGGTAAATGTAAGCTCGAGAGAATAGGCTGGCCCGGCAAGCTTAGACAAGCCCAAGACATTTAAGAAAGCCCAATCTTAATTAAGAGTTTGATAATCGGGCCAAGCAGCAACAAACCCGAGAGGCTACACGGGCCCCCGAGCCACCCACGAAGACGTTCGAGCACGCAGGACAGCCCGTATAGGCGCCCAGACGCACGGGCAGGCCCGCGTAGGCACCCAGGCACACGGGCAGGCACGCTTGGGCGCCCAGGTGCACGGGCCAAGCCCGCACAGGCGCCTAGGCGTGTGGGCCAGCCCGCCTGGGCAGGCGGACGACCCGGTCGGGTCGGGTGCTGACCTGGTCGGGTCGGGTGCTGACCTGGTCGGGTCAGCCATGGTTCAGTCGGACCGGGTCGAGTCGACCCGACCCGACTCGACCCGGTTCGACCCATTTTCCATTTTGGCCATATCTCCTCCGTTTTAGCTCCGATTTGCGCGCCATTTTCCCCCATATTCATCATTTTTCCTTATCTACTCATACACCTTATTTGGGGTTCAACCCAAGAAGGAAAATTTGCCTAAAATAGAAATATTCACCCAAATAGGGGAATATTTCCATAAATCAATGTTTATTTTTACCAAAGTGGTCACCTACTCGCCTCCTATATATATGCAAGTCATCTAGTCAAGAGGTAAGCGATTCAAAACCCTAGAAATAACTCACCTACCCAGCTCTTTCAATCTCGACTGACTTAGGCATCGGAGGCGGCGTGGCTCACACCACACCGGTGTCCAGTTTTTTATCTGTTTTGTAGGTAATTCGTCCATGATCGAATACAAATTCACCGTTGATCTCGAAGACCAAATTTTGGCATCAACAGTTGGCGCCGCCTGTGGGGACGAGTTCGTGCTTTGCCTAGAAATAAATTGCTAACGCTGCTCTTCACCATTGAAGATGAGTACGAATCCTAATAACCGAGGTCAGGAAGTCGAGTCTGACGACGAGAGACATCCTAGAAGGATAGCTGCCCGAGGTGGTAATGAGACAGAACACAATCCAAGAACAGGCGGGGTCGTGCAGACCACAGTCGAGGAGAGCTCGTCTGATCCGAAGGTAGCCGCGTTGGAAAGAAGGGTGCAGGACATGTCAGAGGCGATTGGATGACTAACTGAGTTGTTCCGCACACCGCCACCAGTCACCCCGGTGGTCACGAAGCACCAGAGGCGAGCTCTGCCAATGGCACAACCACTCGCTAGAGTGGAGCCAATGGCGGAGTTAGAAAGTGTTCAAAGGACATAGCCTTCGCGGAAGAACTGCACTAGGACGGGCAGAGAACACGATGGACCTGACCTGGAAAATATTGGAAGAGAACCCAACACAACACCTCTGCGTAGAGATCCAGCGAAAGGGAAAGCACCTATGGCTGAAGAACCCACCAGGACCGTGAGCGCAAGAGTAAGACCTATAGAGTGACTAACCCTTGGAGGGAATGACCAACATAGAGAACCAATGGAACACACCCAAGTCACCTCCGAGGTGGGGGAGTCTGGATCCCAGTCGAGGTCGGTCCGAAGTCGCAGCAGATATTCTCGTGGTACGCCAAGTATGTCAAGATCGAGAAGAGAAAATAGATCGATAGAGGTAAGGAGCAGCGGAACTGACTAGAGATCTGATTTAAGGGAGCTGATCAACCTTCGGCGAAGGGCGCTAAGAGATGGAGCAGAAGGCCAGCCCTGGAGGGTCGAGTTAAAAAATATCCAAGACCAGCTAGGAGACATGAAGAAAGCACAAGATCAAGATGGACTCGACCTGGACAGCCTTGTGGACCAGGTAGACCCACCCTTTACTGATGAAATAATGGTCGAAGAAGTACCGGCCAAGTTCAAGTTACCCACGATGAAAGCCTATGATGGCTCAAAGGACCCGGTGGAGCACCTAGATACGTTCCGGTCATGGATGGAACTCCATGGAGTCCGGGACGCCATTAAGTGTAGGTCATTCTCCTTCACCCTCACCGGAGCTGCTCGTAGATGGTTTAGACAGTTGAAGCGGAAGTCCATCGCTTCCTTCCGAGAATTGGCAAGAGCTTTCATTACCCAGTTCTTAGGAGGTCGCGACCAGAAGAAGCCAGCCACACACCTGCTCACGGTGAAACAAGGTAGCTACGAGACACTTTGAGAGTATGTGGCACGGTTCAACAACGAAGCGTTGCAAATTGAAGGATATACTGATGGCGTAGCACTGACAGCAATCATTGCCGGGTTAAAAGATGAAAAGTTTCTATGGTCCCTAGGAAAGAAGGCACCTGCCAGTTACGTACAAGTATTGACACGGGCTCAGAAGTACATGAGCGCAGGCGAGTTGCTAAAATCTTGAAAAGCTCCCGAAGAGAAGCGCACCTATACAGAACGGGAAAGGCGCGACGATCGATAGGAACAAGAGTGAACAGAGTCTCAGAAAAGGCAGTTGAACGATAGATCCGAAAACTGAGACAAACTCGGTCGCCAGGGACTACCACCCAGCAAATTTGAAAAGTACGCATCCACTGTAGTTCCGTTGGAGCAATATTGATGGAAATTAAAGAAAAGGAAATTCTCAGATGGCCCAATAAAATGAAAATAGGGTCACACAGGAGGAACAAGGAAAAATACTGTTTATTTCACCAAGACCACGGACATACTACATCTGAATGCTACGACTTGAAGGAGGCCATAGAAGCTCTGATTCAAAAGGGACATCTGAAAGAATAGGTGGGCGAAAGGCAGAAGTCACCTGAACGTCCCAGTAAAAGGCAAGACACCAGGAACTCACCACCTCCCAAAGAGATCTGAACCATCATGGGTGGACCTGCAGAGGGCAACTCCAATAGAAAACGAAAGGCAAGTGCAAGGCAGGCTCGAGAAGCGCCTGGATGTGAAGAGATAAGAATAATGGCCGCCGTTGACGACGACATCAGTTTTTCAAATGAGGACGCAAAGCAAGTACATCAGCCTCACAATGATGCCCTGGTGGTCTCGTTAGTTATATCTAACATCAAGGTCCGAAGAATATTGATCGACGGGGGCAGTTCTGCAGACATACTCTCGTTACGAGCCTTCGACGCGATGAAAATAGGGCGAGACAAGTTGACTCTCTGCTCGACACCGTTGGTAGGATTCGGAGGCAGCACTGTGTATCCTGAAGGCAGCGTTGAACTTCCGATTACCTTTGGTGAAAATGACAATATTATTTTGACTTTTGTTAATTTTTAGTGGTAAATGACAGGTCATCCTACAACGCAATACTCGGACGTCCATCACTACACCGACTGCGAGCCATCCCGTCTACATACCATCAGATAATGAAGTTTCCAACCCCCACTGAGGTAGGCAGTGTCCGGGGCGAACAACACATTTCTCGAGAATGTTATCATACCGCTCTGAGAGGCATACCTAGTACATCGGTAGACATACACATGATGACCACCTACTCAAAGGACGTCTCGGCTCCAGGATAGGCCACACTCACTAAACGAGATGCGGCACCTGAGGAGGCAGAGGCACTCGAGGCGGAGATAGAGCTCAACAATCCAGCTAAAGATTCTGAGTTGAGTAGAGGAGAGCCGGCCGAGCAACTGGAAACAATAACCTTACAGAACGAGGGTCAAGAGGTAAAGATCGGAGCAAGCCTGAGCGCAACTCAGCGGGTCAAACTGGTATCTTTCCTTAGACAGAATGCCGATGTACTCACCTGGACAGCTGAAGACATGCCCGGGGTCGACCCAAGAGTGATGGTCCACCGACTGAATATTAACAGAGATTACAAACCAATGAGACAGAAACGACGAGCCTTCAACCATGCTAGGAATGAAGTCATCGCTGAACAGATTACTGAATTATTGCGCACAAAATTTATCAGAGAGGTGCACTACTCTGAATGGTTGTCTAATATAGTTCTGGTTAAGAAGTCGAATGGTAAATGGAGGACCTGCATTGATTTCACAGATCTAAATAAAGCATGCCCTAAAGATAGTTTCCCGTTGCCTCGCATAGACCGGTTAGTGGATGCGACGGCGGGTCACGAAACCCTGTCCTTCATGGATGCCTACTCGGGATACAATCAGATAATGATGCACCCAGCTGACCAGGAGAAGACCTCATTTATAACCAGCAGAGGTCTCTACTGTTACAAAGTGATGCCTTCTGGTTTAAAGAATGCGGGGGTAACATATCAGAGATTGGTTAATAAGATGTTTGCTCACCTCATCGATAAAAATATGGAAGTGTACGTGGATGACATGCTGGTAAAAAGCAAAGGTGTAGAAGACCACGAAAGCGACCTGTCTCAAGCATTAAACACACTCAGGCAGTACCGAATGAAGCTCAACCCGAGCAAGTGTGCATTTGGCATCAGATCTGGAAAATTCCTAGGCTACCTAGTGCACCAGCGAGGAATAGAGGCCAACCCAGATAAGATCCGTGCGATAATAGAATTAACGCCGCCCCAAACGTTGAAGCAACTGCAAAGCTTAAATGGCAAGGTAGCGGCCCTGAACTGGTTCATAAGCAGAGCAACCGATAAACATCTACCCTTCTTCCAAGTACTTAGAACGAAAGGAAAGTTTGAATGGACCAAGGAATGCGGACAGGCTCTTGAGCAGTTAAAAACCTACCTCAACGAAGCACCCCTCCTATCGAAACCGGTTCCAGGTGAAGAATTATTTGTATACCTGGCCGCGTCTGAAAGGGCAGTGAGCTCGGTACTAATCAGAGACGACAACGAACTGCAATTGCCTATCTACTACACCAGTAAAGCAATGGTAGATGCCAAAACCCGGTACCCTCAGATGGAGAAGCTAGTGCTTACTTTGGTCACTTCAGCAAGACGAATACGACCTTATTTCCAAGCACACAAAGTGAATGTGCTAACGAACTTCTCCTTGAAGCAAGTGTTGTAGAAGCCAGAAGCATCAGGACGATTGTTAAAATTGGCAATAGAATTAAGCGAGCACGACATACACTACCTGGCTCGACCCTCTATCAAGGGGTAGGTGGTGGCAGACTTTATAGTTGAATTGACACCGGGAGTGACCGAAGAAATGTGCAATTTAGAACCTAAGGTTTGGAACTTGTCGTAGATGGTTCGTCCAACAAAAAAGGATGCGGAGCCGGCCTGTTGCTAGAGTCACCCGAAGAAGACCGCTTGAGTATGTGCTTCGATTTATGTTCTGGACCTCTAATAATGAAGCCGAGTATGAAGCCATAATTGTAGGGCTCCAAGTTGCGATGGCAGTGGGGGCGAGCCACTGCATGCCAGAAGCGACTCCCAGCTCATAGTCAACCAGATCTCCGCCACCTACCAAGCTAAAGAGGCAAGGATGATAGCGTACCTACGGAAAGTAAAAGAATTAATCAAGCCTTTCGTGGAGGTAAAATTCCAGCAAGTCCCAAGATCCCAAAATGCCAACGCCGACTCTTTAGCCAAGCTAGCAGCATCGTACGAAACCGAGGTGAGTCGTTATGTTCTAGTGGAGATCCTGACTAGGCCGAGTGTAAATGCGGAAAAAGTACACGATATCGCCGCTACTCTAAACGCGAGCCAAGCAACAGGGGTGACTCCTATTGTAGACTATTTGACAAAAGGAACTGTGCCTGAAGACAGAAAGGAAGCTAGAAAACTGCGCTACCGAGCAACCAGGTATATCATAGAAAGAGAAATTTTATACAAGCGAGGGTACTCTCTACCCCTACTTCGATGTCTCAATCCCGACCAAGCAGAATATGTTATGAGAGAAGTACACGAAGAGGTCTGCGAGAACCATTCAGGGGCCCGGTCTTTAGCCAGGAAAATAAATCGACAAGGTTACTTCTGGCCAACATTGGTTGAGGATGCACAGCGATTTACACGAGCATGCGACAAATGTCAGCGCTTTGCTGCAATCCTGCACCAGCCACTAGAAAATCTCACCAGCATGGTCGGACCATGGCCCTTCGCTCAATGGGGAATTGACTTGATTGGACCACTACCACAGGCTAAGGGTCAAGTCAAGTTTGCAGTAGTAGCGTAGATTACTTCACCAAATGGGCCGAAGTAGAAGCACTAGCCACCATCACAGAGAAGAAAATTACTGACTTCGTTTGGAGATGCATCATCTGCAGGTTCGGAATTCCCCACACTCTGATAACAGATAATGGTAAGCAGTTCGACAATGTCGCGTTCTAAAAATTTTGCCAAGAGTTGAACATAAGCCACCACTTCTCATCACTAGCCCACCCTCAAGCAAACGAACAAGTAGAAGCAGTCAACAAGATTATAAAAAAGAACTTGGAAACTAAGCTGGAAACCCTCAAGGGCGTTTGGGCTGACGAACTCCCAGGAGTCCTATGGGCATATAGAACAACGCCCAAAACCTCGACAGGCGAAACACCGTTCTCCCTTACATACGGAGCTGAAGCCATAATCTCAGCCGAGATCGACATCCCTTCACCTTGAATAGAATTCTACAACTCGGGTCAGAACGATCAAGAGTTGTAGCTGAACCTGGACCTGTTAGAGGAGCGAAGAGAAGCGGCACAGATCTGCGTGGCTGGGTACAAAAGTCGAGTCGCCAGATACTACGATTCAAGAGTGAAGATCAGACGCTTCAAAGAGGGTGACCTAGTGCTAAGGAAAGTCAT